>OX596278.1:24059462-24148394 GCA_951394225.1 Harpalus rufipes | reverse complement strand
ACAAAAGAACGGAAATAATAATAATAATAATAATAATAATAATAATAATAATAATAATAATAATAATAATAATAATAATAATAATAATAATAATAATAATAATAATAATAATAATAATAATAATAATAATAATAATAATAATAATAATAATAATAATAATAATTTTTTTTTTTTTAACTAGAAGAGGGCATCAACTGCTGAGGTTATTAGCCCATATACTAATCAAAAAGTATAATATAAATAAATATACGGGACATATACTACTATGTAAATATTACAAATACAAGTATAATAATAATAATTTTGAAATAGGCAACATGTAAATAAATATATAAAATAAATATATACATATGTATATAAGATCAACAAAACCCACATGCCTAAAATACAATATAAAAATATAAGTATAACACATAAGGAATCCAAAGAAGCAGTAACGGAAAAACTAATAGAAAGAACAAGAAAACTATTAAAAACAGAACTGTCAGGTGCAAATTTATCCAATGCCATCAATACATACGCTATACCTGTCGTTACCTACACCTTTGGTGTATTGAAATGGACACCCACAGAACTAGAAGGACTGAACAGAAAAATAAGGGTAATGTTTACAAAATATAGAGCACATCACCCAAGGTCCTCCATAGAACGCTTCCACCTCCCGAGATCTGACGGTGGGCGAGGAATTTTGGATATCACAGAACATCTTAACCAAATAAAAAACCTGCGTAACTTCTTCTTTGAGAAACAGAAGAGATCCGACTTGCATAGTGCCGTAGTTAATAATGACAAGAACTACACACCGCTCAACCTACGCAACAAAGAAGAAGTAGAAGCACCCACAGGTGTAAGGAGAGAGGAGAAATTAGAAAACTGGTGTAGAAAACCGATACATGGACGATACCCAGCTATACTGCAAGCAAACCACATCGACAAAAAAGGATCACAAACCTGGCTAAAAGGAAATCTATTTAAAGAGACTGAAGGCTTTTTAATATCAATACAAGACCAAGTTGTGCCAACTCTAAACTACAGAAAATACATTGTAAAAGACAACACAGTAAACAGCGACATGTGTAGGATGTGCCATAAGCAACAGGAAAACATCGATCATCTAACAAGTGGATGCGAAACACTGGCATCGAGACAGTATACAAAACGCCACGATGACGTAGCAAAAATTGTGCACCAACACTTGTGCCTGCAACACAAATTGTTAGAAGAAGAAAAACCCTACTATAAATATAAACCCAATTCGGTCCTAGAGAATAGAAACATCAAAATATACCGTTATAACCGACCATTACATACCTAGTAACAGACCAGATATAATATACAGCTTGAAACAAGAAAAAACAACTTACCTCATTGATGTGGCTATTCCAGCAGCGAATAACATCAGCAAGACACAATCCAAAAAAATCGAAAAGTACTTAGACCTGGCCCAAGAGATCAAAACAATGTGGAATCAGCAACGCGTAGAAATCATCCCCATTGTAATCGGAGCAACCTGCGAAATTCCTTTTAAACTATATGAAGGACTAAAAACTCTTAAAATCCCAGAAAAGACTTACCTCAGTATGCAGAAAAGCGTGGCCCTCAACACATGCAACATCGTCAGGAAGGTGCTGAACCGGTCAATGCCCGAAGATTCCACCCAAGCAGAGATTAAGGAACGAACGACCATCGAGACGGATGAGTAGCCTAACCACCGACTGGTGCCATCCCCTGAAAGCCCAAATAAAATAAAATATGTACTTTGTAATATTATCAATGCAATGTAATTTCACTTACCTCATCTCACAAAATTTATTGTATATATACTTGCCTAAAATAGGCCGTTTTGTACATGATTCCTGTATAAAAGCAGAGAGAAATAAACGAATAATAATAATAATAATAATAATAATAATAATAATAATAATAATAATAATAATAATAATAATAATAATAATAATAATAATAATAATAATAATAATAATAATAATAATAATAATAATAATAATAATAATAATAATAATAATAATAATAATAATAATAATAATAATAATAATAATAATAATAATAATAATAATAATAATAATAATGATAATAATAATAGTATGACCACGGAATACTGGTATCAGTGTTGTGTTGCCATTGTGCCCACCCACTGCCCAGCTCCATGGTCCTGGCTGCGACAGCGCGACTATGAGGGGTTACAGCCTGGCTTCGCCGCACCCTCTGGTCCCTCTGTTCTCACCTCTCGCCATCCTCCACCTGGTTACTTGGTTAAAACCCGTACCAGGTGTGTACACCGTTACCTCACCCTGAGTACTCGTCTGTAGGCGTACTACACAAAGTCACCCCGACCACCTGGGTGGCTGCCCTGATCATCTTGGCATATCGTCCGCGCCTAGCCTCTCCAGCAATTGCTGAGAGGCAGGTCAATGGTACCCAGGATTCCTGAGGTAGTGAGAAACAAAAGAACGGAAATAATAATAATAATAATAATAATAATAATAATAATAATAATAATAATAATAATAATAATAATAATAATAATAATAATAATAATAATAATAATAATAATAATAATAATAATAATAATAATAATAATAATAATAATAATAATAATAATAATAATAATAATAATAATAATAATAATTAATAATAATAATAATAATAATAATAATAATAATAATAATAATAATAATAATAATAATAATAATAATAATAATAATAATAATAATAATAACAAAATTGCGACAGGTTTTAAACTAACAGGATCCCGGATATCAATAACCCACCAATTATATATGGACGACTTGAAATTAACCTGCAAAAGTGAGAACCTTAAAAAATTCTCTGATGACATACGTATGAGATTTGGTTTGGAGAAATGCGCTGTGGCTATATTTAAGAAGGAAAAACTAAGTTGGTCTGAGAACATGGCATTAAATGATGAAGAAAGCATACAAGCACTGAAACCTGGAAAAACATACAAATACTTAGGTGTAGAAGAAGGTGAGGAAATTGACCATAAGGGAATAAAAGAAAGATTAATAAATGAGCACTACACAAGAATAAGAAAAATTCTAAGATCAGAACTTATCTGCAAAAATAAATTTCAGGCTATAGGAGCTTTCGCTGTGCCAGTCCTCAGATACAGCTTCGGAATAATTGACTGGACCATAGCTGAAATAGAAAAAATAGATAGGAAAATAAGAAAGTTGTTAACATTTAACGGCCAGTTCCACCCACGACAAGATGTGGACCGATTATATGTCCAAAGACAGTTTGGAGGAAGGGGTCTCCAACAAATAGAAAAAGTATATTATGATTCTATGTACAGCTCTTCTATTATATAACAGAGCATCAAGCGATCCAATTATTACGAATATAGTAATATACGATGAAACTCTCTCACACTATGCGTACATCCTTATCAAAAAGATGTTTACGAATAAAACAAAAAATCTATAAGCCCATTGAAAAATATGAGAACAGAAGGAACCATGTTAGGCATGAAGAAGGTTTAGATGAAGTACTAGTAGAAAATGCAGATATGGAAGAGGTAGAAAACAATGCACAAGAAGAAAGAACTAATATTAGCCCAATAGAAATAAAAAAAAACAATGTAGGAAACGTTTATATGAAATGTGGAGAAACAAACCGCTTCATGGACAAAAATACGCGATATGGAAAAAATAGAATGACAAAATCGAATCGTTCATGTGGCTAAGAAGAGGAAGAATTAAAGGGGAAACGGAGAGTTTGATAACAGCGGCTCAAGAACAAGCCATAACAACAAGATATATAGAAAAGAAAATCCATAAATCATCCGAAAACAAGTCATGCAGAATTTGTAAAACTACAGATGAAACCATCCATCACATAATGTCATCCTGCTCAGAATTGGCCAAAACTGAATATGTCATACGGCATAATAAAATCTGCAATCTTATTCACTACAATCTTTACAATCATTATATAGGACAAACAAGTGAACAGCTATGGTACAAATATCTGCCAGAGAAAGTAATGAATAATGCAAAAGGAAATGTAACGATATTGTATGATATGGGAGTGCGAACTGACCGTACCATCAACGCTAATAGGCCTGATATTATTATAAGAACTCCTTGTACTACATACTTAATTGATGTTTCCGTACCAGCCGATGAGAAAATAATAACAAAAGATACCGAAAAATAGTTAAAATACAAAGACTTGTGTATTGAAATGAAACGAATGTGGAAAACAAAATGCGAAATAATTCCAGTAATAATTGGAGCGACGGGTTATGTAAATAAGGAGTTTATTAAAAATGTCAAACGCATCCCTGGAAATCACGAGCCATATGAAATTCAAAAACAAGCAATATATGGAACAGCCCACATTATAAGAAAAGTACTATCGTAAAATCCCGTATATTCTTAGCTGTATGGTTTATAGCTGAAATATGGTTGAAACCGGCTAGGACACCTAAAGATCACATCCTAGTCAGCAGAAGAGATCTTCATCCTGCCAACCCGAAGTTTAGGCCATCATTAATTGTAACCAACAACACAATAGAACACAATATCCCAGATATAGTCTTAGTCAACAAAGCAGAAAAGAAAACCTACATCATTGATATTACTGTTCCCCACGCTACAAATCTAAAGAAAGCTCACACCGATAAAATTAATAAGTACTTACCACTTGCTGATGAGGTGAAGAAAATGTGGAAAATGGAGTCGGTCATTGTTGTCCCAATCGTTATCGATGCAACCTGAGAGATCCCTAAGACATTAAGGAAAAACTTAGAAAAACTACAGCTTCGAGAAGATTTATACTTACTGCTACAGAAGGCTACAATCCTAGAAACCTGCAATATTGTAAGAAGGGTATTAGGATAAGTTTATAATAACTAAAAATGAGTCGTTGTTAATACTTACATATTTATTTGTTATTTTGTACAAACATAAGTATTTACATATTTGTTACACAACCGTATGTAAATTAGACCTGTTCTTTATATTGGGAAGACAGTGGGAAGGAGGAGGAATAATAATAATAATAATAAAAGTTACGCTTTAGTTCATTTCATGTTTCTAATTCCATGGTTAATACTATTAAATTGTAATTCCGTGAAATTTCAAATTTTGTTTCGGCAGTTATGAAGTAGCCAAAATGATTTTTTTTTGTTGATTCGGATGCAGAAATTTTTGCTTTACAACATCCATTTGAAACTTTTTGCCTAAAATTATTAGGGAAACAATGCACACGGAAAAACTGATTTCCCATGTTAAACGCCTATGTTTCATTTTCCGTGATACACCCTGTATATTTTTTATACCATGCAACTTTTTTTATCCAGTATATATTTAGCATAGATATCTTTATAGGTAAGTATTGACCGAAATGCTAAGCGCCTGCAAATTTCCAATCCTGGCTACGCCACTGCTTATTCGCAGAATTGATATTGATGAGAATCTGTATCCTGAAAGACGCTTACCAGGCATCATCGCATGATCACACAAGGCTTTTGTGAAGTGCATTATTGAGAACACTTATGGTGTGCGATTTGTCTTCATTTGGATTAGAACCCGGGTCGGCTAATCCACAACCCGTAAAACCATTGAAATTGATGGAGGAATTAAATTAGAATACATATTGTAACATTGCAAATTTAAATTCATGGTTATGTACTTTCAAAGTATATTTTCTATTAAATTTGAGCTGCTAGTATAAATTTATTGAACTAATATAGTCTACTCTGTTTCTAGAACAAGTCAGTGGTACTCTACAACCAAGTACCATCTGCGATGTGAATTTCTACGGTATGAGTTCTCCTTCTGTTGGTATGATTGGTAACCCAGGTGGTCAACACCTCTATTGGAATATTCAAGGACCTTTGAAATGTACTCAACAATTTATCCCAGGTGCTAATCAGAGCATTGTCATTACGGTAAGTACAATACTATACTTTTTATTTAAAATACTAGGTACTCTTCTTATATGCTAACTAGGGGTAGGGGCACAGTGTACTAAAATTTCAATATCACTTTATTCACATATCAATTTATAAAACATCGTATTGGATAAAAATCAAAAAAATTAACATCGCTTTATTCAAATAACGACTTATGCGTTTTTCGAATATTCAAATCTCGGAAAAAATTATACAGTCTTATACAATTCTCGACTTGTGCAAATCTCTACCACTATGAAGTCGGTTGCGCATTGATTTATTTATTTCTGGTTTGTTCACTACCGCTTCATTCCGGTACTGTTTAGTAATATTTGATTTTATAATTATATTTGAATTACAAACAAATGAAAATGTTAATATATTTGGGGTTACAATATTTAAAAATGATCAAATACATATTTTATATATGCCATATAAATTTATCTATTCACAAATTATGTGTGCATGTTTTTGATATAAATTTAGCACATATTTCTTCGTTAATAATACTAATCTAATATTAAAACTATTTAATTGAAGGTATATAAAATAATAAACATTTTATAATATAATTATAGAAAGGCCATGGAAGGGTTAAATGTGAAACATTTATGAAGATAAAATGAAATGTATGGGAAAAATAAAATCACCTTTAAAATAAAATAAATATATTAGTTATGTTATGAGATTACTGAGAGATGGCGCTAGTTGACACACGCCAATGTTACTTGGGTGTGGTAGTGATTCCCGCCATAGACAGAGACAAGACGAGACGCAATATTGAGCAGTCCAGTATTGCACAATATAAGTAAATATTACAAACAGTCTTTTATTTCAAATATACCCATCCTATCATATCACATGGCGCAGTCGTTTTAAAAAAAAGTCTTATGGGTAATAAATAATAAGGGTTAGACTCAAAAGAAGTAAATCCAGTCATAAGAGGAAGCCACGAGTAACCTAAAAAAAACCGTCATGGAGTCGTTAAAGCAGCCTAAGTCCATGTCGCTGGAAGGTGACATAGCAACAAACTGGAGAAAGTTTAAACGAAGTTACGAACTCTATGCCCTGGCCGCGGGTGTGAAAGAAAAAACCGGCGAGGTAAGAGTTGCTGTACATTGTGCAGGTGAAGAAGTGGTCGATATATATAATACGCTTGGGTTGTCCTCTGCCGAGGAGAAAGTTTTGGAAACCGTCATAGCCAAATTAGATGAGTATTTCTTGCCAAAAAGCAACCAAAGTGTTGAAAGTCACAAATTCAATACTCGAGTATAGGGCTCGACTGAAACATTTGACATGTTCCTGAAAGACCTGCGGAAGATTGCTGCTGGGTGTGAGTTTGGTGACCTGAAGGACCGACTGATTAAAGACAGGTTGGTCAGTGGCATCTACAACCAGCGCGTCAAGGACCGTCTTTTGAGGGAGACAGACCTCACATTGGACAAGGCGATCCAGATCTGCAAAGCAGCCGAGGAAGCTGATCATCACATAAGGATGCTGACGGACCATCGAGGACTTTGGATGTCCACGGTATCCAGTCCAGCACCAGAAAGGGAGTCATCGCGAAGAATAAGGACACAAGATCAAAGAGCTTCCACGGGCAACAACGGAAGAGCGGCACAGGCGGCGTTCCAAAGACTGTTTGTGGGCGTTGCGGATACGTTCATAAGTACAAATGCCCTGCATATGGTAAGACTTGTAAAATCTGTAATAAAGTTGGACATTTTGCTAAATTATGTTTCAAAAATAAAAATGTGAATGTTGTCGAAAAAGACACGAATTTAGATTCTTGTGATTATTTGTTAGATTCGTTAGAGGTTAATGATATCAAAATAGAGAAAAATGACTGGTATGTTACAGTTAAAATCTTAAATTGTGGAAAACGTGTCAAATTTAAATTAGATTCAGGCGCACATGTTAATGTTATTCCGGAGTATATTTACTAATTGTTGTTTCTTAATAATGTACTAAAAGATACCAATTTAGTTATAAATGCTTACGGAGGCAAAAGACTAGATGTTATAGGTGTTTGTCATTTGAATACTGTATATGAAAATCATACACAGGAACTTCAATTTGTAGTTATTAAAACAGATGACAAAGCAGCTCTTATTTTGGGAAGAGAAGCCATGCAATTGCTTGGAATTGTACAATTAAAAGATAAAACTTTGGAAATTGATACAATATCAGAATTTTTCACACAAAATTTAGATTTATTCTCAGGCGTAGGGAAAATTGACAATATTCCGTATAATTTTAAATTGAAAGAAAATTACCAAGCAATAGCTGTTCCTTCTCAAATAAGGGATAAAGTAAAAATAGAATTAGAAAGAATGCTGAAAGACGAGATTATAGTATCAGTTACAGAGCCTACTGAAATAGTGAGTCCCATAGTTGTCGTGCAAAAGCCAAATAAAAGTCTTAGAATTTGCCTCGACCCATAAAATTTAAATAAAGCATTGCTTAGAGAACACTTTGAGATGCCTACTTTCGAGGAATTGACGTCTGAAATGGGCAGAGCGAAATACTTTTCGGTTTTGGACGCAAATAAAGGGTTTTGGTAGATAGTATTATCTGAGTCGGCATCAAAATTAACCACGTTCTCTACTCCCTTTGGGCGTTTTCGTTTCTTAAGACTACCTTATGGTTTGTCAATAGCACCGAAAATTTTCCATCGTACATTTGCAGAAGTTTTTGAAGGAATTGAAGTACTTAAAGTATATATAGATGACTTGATAATTTACGCTGAAACGATGGAGAAACATGACATTATTCTACGACAAGTTCTCGAGAGAGCTAGACAAAAAGGGGTAAAGTTCAATAAAAATAAATGTAAAATTCGGGTACAAGAAGTTAAATATGTAGGACACATTATATTAACTAATGGTATAAGAGCTGACCCAGACAAAGTTGAAGCGATCAAACGCATTGAAACACCTAATAATAGTAAAGATTTAAGTCGATTCTTAGGTATGAATACCTACTTGTCAAAATTTATTCCCCAATTGTCCGATAAAACGCAAAATTTGCGTATGCTCTTAAAAAAAGATGCACAGTGGTTGTGGACGGATATCCATGACAAAGAATTTGCTTATTTAAAACAGACACTGTCCTCTAGTCCTGTATTAAGATTTTTGATTGTAATAAACCGATTGTTTTGTCAGTAGACAGCTCTCAAAGTGGATTGGGCGCAGTTATTCTGCAAGATGGAGCTCCAGTGGCTTATGCATCGAAATCGTTGACAGACACCCAAATTGAAAATGAAATATTAGCAATAGTTTTTGGCTGTCAGCGATTTCATCAATACCTCTATGGCAATGAGTTTCTTGTCGAATCAGATCATAAGCCCCTGGAGAGTATTTTCAAAAAGCCTTTAGAAAAATGCCCGATTCGTTTACAACGTTTGAGAATAACGTTACAAAATTACCAATTTACGGTACGATATATACCAGGTTCAAAGATGTTCATAGCCGATGAACTCTCAAGAACTTCTTACGATGATACTAATTTTGAAATTGGTGAGTCAAATTTAGAAGCATAAGTCGCGATAATTCAGTATCATACTAAAGAGTAAAGTTACCTTTTGAAGATGATTTCGAGTTTTAATTAAATAGTATAGGGAAAAGAAACATAAGAGCAACGTAGATTTCAAATCTGGTCTCTTTCGCTTCAGTCAAAATGGCCAGTCCGCAAAATTCACCAAGAGTAAAGTAACCTTCTGAAGATGATTTCGAGTTTTAATTAAATAGTATAGCGAAGAGAAACATAAGAGCAACGTAGATTTCAAGTTTGGTGTTTTCCGCTTCACTCGAAACGGCCAGTCTGCAAAATTCACCAAGAGTAATGTAACCTTCTGAAGATGATTTCGAGTTTGAATTAAATTGTATATTACAAGGAATCACAAAAGCCATGCAAATTCTAAGTTTGGTCGCTCTTGCTTTATTAGAAATGGCTAGTCCGCAAAATACACCAGGAGTAAAGTAACCCTCTGCGAAGGTGTTCTCGATCATCTTCCTGTTTTATATACCACAGTTATTCAAAAGTAACTAGTATGTTGTGATTTAATACTATAGAACCAATACTTATGACCAGTCCGCTTTTTTTGTGGTCCGCAAATTAGGTAGCCCCATGGATAAGCAGTGAACGAAACATTTTTATTTTTGAAACATTTTATTTTATTAAAATGAATAAATATTAATATACAGATCAATATAATGATAACACTTTATAAAACCTTATGTCGTTATCTATGTCTACGAGTTACCTTTAATCAATTTCTAATAGTTTGGAGTAAGTGGTATCATATTGGCATAAACAAAATATTTGTTTACATAATATGATATATTTCTGCATAGCATAGCAATAATTTTACAAAAATATTTTATAATATAAAGCTTATTTTCAGGAATAAAAACAGCATATTTGAAAAAAATATCATATTTAAATATAAGGTATCAACATGATACATAAAATTTGTAAAATATTGCAAAATAGTTTGCCTTGAATATCACAATCATTATTGTTGTACGACAGCCATTAAAGACCAAGGCCTCAGGTACTATATGTATTTTTTTGTGACCGATTCGTACTAATGTAGTCATTAGCTACAACTACGTTTAAAATAGACAACCGGTCAAGTCGTCTCGCCCACTTTTTTTCTTCGACTATTAGCCGAGAGACTCGAACCTCGAACCGGGGAACCTCAAATCGAAACATGCAAAACTCAGCTTCGTTTTATTCTATTTCATAACAAAATTGATTCCTAATAACAGAGTGGGTTCACATATACAAACATCCATACCTCGAACACGGGTCCCCTAGCGTATTCGTGACTAAGAGCCGTTGCTCTAACCATTGAGCCACTCAGGCCGTATATTTAAGTTATACACTAAACTTATAAACTAAATTAACGTAATATATACAGTACCAAAAAAAAAAAGATCTTAAGAAAACAAACCTAAAAATTAATAAAGGAAGTAAAAAAATTATAATAAACTAAAAAATAAAATTAAAAAAATAAACAACAATTCTAATAAACTAAAAAAGAAAATTAAAACTAAAAAATATAATAAACTAAAAGAAGGGAATAAAAAAAATAAAAAACCTCCATATAAAACAAAACTTCAGCTCTGCAGGTTGGGCATGTCATTGTTTGACGTGCCATTAATTCGTTGCTGCAGGTCCGACATAAACATTTGTGTCCGCACGATGCACACGCGTGTGTGGGTAGTGCAACCTGGCATACGACACAAACTCCCTGTAAACATTAATTATTTGTATATATTTGCAGTGGTCACTATTTAAGAGCTTGAGAACTATAAGAATTACAAGACTAATTGCTAATGCATCTTCGAAATACGCAGTAATAATTTGTTGAAAACTTTATCGAGTTACAATTTCTTTATTGAAGATCATGTTCAAAATATTATATTATTATATTTTGCAGGTCAATTTAATGATTTTTAAAATAATTCACAAATATTTCAGCTTTTTTTATAATCCTTTTGAGATACTAGTAATTATGTCAAATATCAGAATTTTTCATTCAAAATTTCAAGATTTTTTAAGTTCTCATGGTTAATTTGTCACCAGGAGTGTGGAATTTACTTATAGAAGAAAATAAACCACATGGAATTGGAAAATTACGAAATTTAGAATGAAAAATTATGATATTTTACATCTATGCACATAATTACTAGCTATCATTTTGGCATGGGCCCCCATACCTGCTTGTCAAGGCCAAAAAAGTCACATGACTGCTCGCGCCCTATTGTATTTAACATTTCTTGTACACAACACTCCAAAATTCTACTTATGCCTATTCTTTATATTTAGATTTTTTAATTTTAAATTCATTTTATGAAGATATTTTCCAATTCATTGTCGGGATTGCCAGTATTTCTGAATGGTATATGTAATATACCTATAATTTTAAATATTTAACTATTAATACAATAAGAAGAAATAATATATGTAGGTACTTACAACAGATTATTTTATATATTATATTCTTTTATCTCTAAATCAATACAAGATATAATAAAATATTTAAATGTATCACACAGAGAATTTAATCTTCTTTAATATTTGCAAGAATAATAATTTTCAAAAAAATATATTTCATTTTTTTAACTTCCAGTTGTCCAATTGCTACCAAAACCTTTTCAACTCTTCACATTATTGTCAGATTGACAAATACGTAGTTAAACAGATATTAAGTCTTATAGTTTTTGAGAAATCGTCCTTCCAACATACCCACACACACACATCATCGTAAAAATGTTAAAATCGGATTGTAGGAACCTTAAAACGTGCTTATTCAATAAAATTTGGATATGCGATTTTTAGCATGAATCGAATACCTCTCTTAGCGAGAGGTAAAAATTATATATAAATTTACTTATTTTTTTTTAATTATTTACATATTTTCAGACCTGTAATGCACAGTTTTCGGTCATAATACGGCTATAAATGTGCGTTATTTCAAGAACTGAGCGTAGCTTAATTATCAGATATCTGTTTTTAACTTAATATTTGATTTTACCCTTTACTTGACGTTATTTTTTTTTAAATAATTGCATACTAAATCCATTTTTACTACATTTTTAAATTAAAATAAAAGCTTAATGCCTATATATTTTTTGCGAAACCAAAATTACTTTGGACAAAGAAACACAAATTTTGCTTATATTTTGCTAGCATACGAATGATTTTGCAAGTATGCAAGTCTGCCTGAATGAAACCTGCTGCTAAAAAAAGGTCCACTTGAATTTCATAAAACTCATCTGAAAACTGTAGTACTTTAGCGCCGCTTTTTTAAAATTTTGGTAAAGGACTGCATCGCGCCAGAAAACCAACGGATCCGCTTCTCTTCTAATATTAGGGGCTTTCATATATCTCTCGACTTATTTGTGGAAATCATTGGTCAGGTACTGAATGGTTGGTTGGTCGAACGCAGCATATTCGAAATGTATTGGTGGATCGGCAAAGAAATATCGTCAATTCCGATTTATCGACTAGAAAACAATATCGCCAATATATCGTTTACATTTCTAATTTTGGGTTCACAATGGCCAATAAAAATGTAGGATGGAGTTAGGGTTCCGCTAAACGCAGACGGTTTCTTAAGAGTTCCATAATCGTAAAAAAATGTGAACCGCTGTTTTAGAGAATAATATTTCAAATAACAGTTATAGAAAAAATAATTGTACGCATCTTTTACTGGAAGTATTTTTTCTCCAAAATGATCCATGAACGATTGACATAGATAAAACACTGCGAGTCAACTGCTCGCTAATCACCCTTAATCAGTTTTTCATGCTACCAGCCAATGTGTTGAAAAGAATTTTTGTCATTTTCCGTGCTGTGATAAACTCTATTGAAGACTATGTTTGCCGGCCGATGTAATGATTTTAAAAATAATTCAGAAATATTTCAGTTTTTTTCAAAATTTGTTCGAAGTTGTCATCAACGATACTGAAGAGAATTTACAATTAGAATCCCTTAATCTTCAAGCTAATGTGTTGAAGTTACTCGTAGCGTACTATTTAAAAACGAAAATTTGTTTCAAATTTATGCATTATTGAATAATTTCACTCAGATTAGAATATTAATTTTTGGTACCTATTATAAATCATTTCACGGAAGAAAATGGTATATGTCGCTGGAGAACCGACTGTTTTTACTATCAATAATAATAAAAAAAAATATCTGTAAAAATGTACAAGACATGAATATTAAAAATTATAACAAAACATGGTTAAACATCACTTAATTCTGTAGATTTTATTTGATAATTGACAATTAACAAGTGATGTTTTTTCATTTTTGTTTGCATTCTAACTAATCATATGACAGAATTTATATCCCTATCTAAACTAACGCTATTTTTTACGTGAAATGAAGTATACGTACACATACAAAGATACGAGCTTAAAGATGAAACATTGAAGATATCGAACGCGAATTACTGATCTTCCATCTCGAAAACTTTTTACAAAGTGGAACATCGTATTTAAAATCTTTAAACTATTATTTTAAATTTGTAGGTACTACTACATATACATACATATTATGCGAAAGAAATGTAAGTATAATTTGAGTTTCATTACATTTATAATCCAATAATAGGGTTTCCAATAAGAATTAATATTTGGCCCGCCATATATGTATTTTAAAATTTCGTATGCTATCCGTTTCGCAAAAAGGATGGTGACCCCTGCTCAGAGTGTTTTTTTTTTTTTGGTTTGTGCCCCTGCTCTAAATATCTATGTATAAACTAATCCATAAAGTTTTACGGGACAGATATTTGAAAAAAAAATGTCTTCACGCTTATGTCACGGTTTCGCATGTTCACCCGATATATATTGTTATATTGATAACTGTCATTTTCCCTCATTATATTACTTGCTTCAATAATAACTACATTATAGCACTTATATATAAAACAAGGTTAGCGAACCTAGCATTTGCACATTTACTATACCTTGTTCAATCTTACGCATTCAGCATTTCAGAGAATAAGCCATAGTTTTGACTTCTCTGTTTGGATGAGAGACAAGTTTACCAATGTAATTTCAGCTACTTAAAACTGGCGCTGTTGCGAACGCCATCTGTTGAATGCGTTAAATGGAACAGAGCATAACTTGTCAAAATAGCAAACAATACTTAGAGAAAACTGAAATAACATGTATTCCATTCTGTCAGGGAAATTCAAATAAATAAAATTTTGCATGAATTTATTAAATCACATTAATATTTACATTAACATTGATATTAATAGACATTGGGGTTTATTCTGTATCCTACTATACCCCATTCGCCGAGACGAGAGAATGTAGAACTAATTCTTAAACAGAAACAAGTCATTTTATTGGTTCGGCTCCAAAATTAACCCTTTTTTGATCAATAAAATTTGTGTCTGTTCAAGAATTGGTTCCACATTCTCTCGTCTCAGCGAATGGACTATATGCTAATACAGTAGAACCCCGGTTAACCGAAATAAAGGGGGCGCAGCCGTTTCGGATAACGATTTTTTCGGTTAACCCATTAACATCTAAAAATAGCTTATATATGTACTAAAATGGGTGTGTAGGGGAAATGAATTATTTTGAAACAATGTACATTACATAATATTCATATGTAGTTACAGTTTTTAGATACAGTACAGTATGTACATAAGTTTTCAAATTCTTTGATAGCAACTAATTTATCCGCAATAGAAATCACAACACGCTTCCGCTTAGATGCCATCTCACAATACGTAAAAACACACACAAAAAAACCTACGTTCCACTCTACTATTCATTTGCGAGCCCCGTGCGAGCTCCCCGTCGCTACAGCCCGCCTGTGGAATGAAGGAGCCGGACAGTAAGTGGGGCTACATAATCATTCGTGGAACTGATAATTATACGTGGAATTGTTTCGGTTAACCCGGGTTTCGGTTGACTCGAGTTCGGTTAACCGGGGTTCTACTGTATTAATTTTAACAGCCTATTAAAATTTATAAGCAAAAGAACGTAATTTATTACCTATCATTTTAATTTTATATTATGTGTCTTCTAGTGTTATTGGTAAAAAAAAAAACAGGATGTTAAAATTAACATGATATGATACAGAATACACCCCATAATCTTACTCACTTCATCAAATTCAACTTTGCCAATTTTATTACACTTATGTTGCAACATTCTTCGGTTTATCGAGATTCACACAAATAATACTTTGAGATGGATTATCAACAAAAGCAAAAGTGGATTTCTTCTGTATTCTAAAAACTCTCCCTTGATACTCTTTGCAATATTCATTTTATTTAATACGGATTCCATCAATATAACCTTCCGTGACAGTGCACGATTTCCATCCCATCCATCGTAGTGTTTGATGGTCTTAATATTATCACTCGCATTTTCCAATAAAATTGCCAAAGAAGGTTTTATACTGTGACCAGTGTAGGACTCTACATTCGGTAATTTAAAAAAGAAGCAATCTTCGTCGGTATTCTCGACAATGTGAATTCCAATCTCCCGTGGTGAATATTACGGATAGAGCATAAAAACATGTACTTCCTGCAGATATTAACAACTTTACAGAGAATCCTTCTTCCATAATAATAATCAAACTGCGAGAAACATTTATCTCCGCATCTGGTATAGAAACATACAGATATGATCTATATAAAATCCTCAGTGATCAATGTTTAGGTTCGTCAACTCGTTACATCGGCCAGCCACTTTCATTATTAGTGTAATCTATAAAGATTCAAAATAAGTACCAAATCACATAATAATAGAGAACTATTACTTTCATCAACTATTCTTCATTGAGTGCCTCCTTCATAAAATGCTCTATATGTTATTTTTTAAGGACTTTTGCCTTTTTTTTCAGTTTTTGGGTTCTGGATTCATTCTAAAGATAAATAATTAACTTACCATATTTTGAAATATCTATATTTTTGCTGCTACTCCCTCTTTTTACATTTGTATTATATAACAAATATAGAAATAACACTTTATTTATAGTCGTATTATTGTTTTAAATACATAGTTTTGTTGAGTTAATATAGGTATGCATAAGTTTTAGCTGTTAAATCCAGTATTCATCTTCTGTTTAGACTTTCGGATTATCACTAAAGGTATAAAACTAACATTTGGTATGATAAAGAAGAAGAGAAGAGATAAAGAATTCCCATACTAGCTTTTCAAGAGGAAACTGCCAGAACATACGTTCTTCTGTACTTTTGAAATAGATGAAGATATCCAATAGGATTCCACTGTACACATCCATATCCCAATGTTTCGTACAATTTCCAACGTATTTTTTTTCGTGTATAATGGCATTTAAACAATTATATCCAACAAAGAAGACTGACCTGAAACATTTAATCATTTTCGTAATATTTATCTTTTAATCAAACCAGATTATTTTGTTTTGAATATAAAATAAGGTTATAAACGTAATTTATATTAATAACTGCTTTTAGTGTGTACATATAGTACTGTAAAATCATATTAAATGTTAATATGTTATAAATTTAACATTTGTTTTCAACAATACCACCCATTCTACTGTATTAGTTAATTTTACTTTTCCTATGTTATGAATTTATTCCTGTTTATCAATTCTAAAATAAAACATTTATAACTACTTACTTACCTTAACATTGATGTAATATAATTGAATTGTTATATTGATCCTAAAATAAAATATAATAAATATTCTGTACTAAAGCATTTTCATTCAAAATACATTTTCCAGCTTCCAATATGTATAACATATTTTATATAAGGAAGAAAATATTATTTTTAACATTAATGTATTTAAATTTATTAGTTTTATTTGTGTTACGATTTTTCAAGATTGTTTGAAATGTAATAAATAATTTAAATACCACGTAAAACAAAAGTTACTAACAACATTGGAATTGAGCAATGGTGAACGGACATTGTTCTTTAAAGCGCACCAACTTCAGCGTGGTAGAGATTTGCACAGGTTGAAATTTGCATTACACAGGATAAAAATTTTCGAGATTTGAATAAGAAGAGGTAATATTTTTCGAGCTTTGCAGTGTTGAAAATTGCATAAGTTGTGACATGAATAAGTCAATGTAAAATCATTCGAATGGAACAAGAGATCGATATTTTTTACCATATGTCAAAAAATTATTAGAAATACAAATTTAAATGAAAAAATAGTGTTTGTAGAAAAAATAGTGTATGATGTACATGTTAAAAGTGATTTTATTTTGTTCGAACTTCCTTTTCACAAAATAAAATGTCACTTTAAACACTTCATAAATACGTATACTTATTTGATAATATATTATCAAATTTTTGTTAAAAAAATAAGAGCTTATTTGCACATGTTTAAAATTTTAGAGGAATTTCACATATGTTTAAGTTGTTAGTAACTATAATTATAGCAAATTACTCATCGGTAAAAATCGTATAACACATGATATGAAAGAGAATTTCATGCTGAATTTAAAATTTCAAACCGCCTTATCCTAGCTTTAACAGGATCACAGTGGTAGATGAAAAAATGAAAATTTGTACGAAAGCGTTGACAGTAGTATTTTATACAACAAGGGCGTTATGGCATTATAAAGATGATAATGCCAGGAGGGCTATGAGGATCTAACACGAGGGCCCTGGCCCGAGGGATAGATGTCATCTGATGGACATTATTATCTAGTAATGCTCGTGGTGCATACAAGATTTTATGTTTCACCAGAATTTTGTGAAACAAATTTTCATTTATAATAATTTTGTTTACAATAATGCTCAAGCTTTGGCAGTGCTAAGGATTTTATTTTTGTTTATTATCAACGTTTAAAACATCAATGTTGTTTATCATTGGAGATGATTAAGGGTGAATATGATGTTTCGGAAGATATTTTATTGAGAGCGAAGAAAGCCAATGAAAAAATGTAATATACGTTATTTATTAATACAAAAACTATGTAGGTATAACATTATTTATTGACTCAAAAATGATATTCTTGACCCTAAAAAGAATCATTAAAAAGTCTACTTTTAATAGATTTGTAGAAAAACAACATTACGTATTTAACACGTGTCGAAGTGGTTGATAAAAAAATGAGAAATGAGCCGATTTTCAGATGTTTAAAATTTTGGAGGAGGATATTGTTTATTTTTATTTCTTTCATAAATTGTTATGCTGGTTAAATATTTTTTAACATAACTCCATTTTTGTGTAAAAAATTACGAGTTTTAATTTTGTATTTTTGTAAAAAAATTATACGGGCAATTTTTTACGAGAAAATGACAAAAACCTTAATATGCCGCCATTTTTTACCAATTGGCGTGAAGTTCCCATGCTCAGATTTCCGGAAACTTTTGATACGGTGTTCAGCGGATTTTTCTGGAAAAAAAATAACTGTTGCCAGGTTACACTTTTACTTACATGTTTTAAAAGTCCTAGGACCAAAGTAAGAAAAAGATCATGAAATAAATTTAGCATTACTATTTCTTTGGTATGTTAAGATTCTTCAAATTCAGACATATTTTTAAATACAGAGACAAGTATTTAAACAATACAATACAAATAAAATATGTAATGGAATAATGACATGAGTGAACAAAACAAAATCGTGACTATCTGGATACTCAATTATTTTAAAATATCGCAATGATTGAAATTAAGAGCTGTAGGTAGTTGCCGTGAATGAATTCTGTAGGGGATGACTATGATAACATTATTAAGGGAGCTAAACTAGGCGTATAAAGAAAAATCACCCATTAATTTTAATGAACATACCACTCTATTTACTTAGAAAATATAATAAATAAAAAGAATACTAGTTATCAAATGTTTTATTTAATATTTATTACTAGTAAATTATAGTTGTAACACTAGCAGAATTGTACAGTTTTCTATCATTCTTATTTAAGTATACAAATTGATAAAAAGTAAGTACATTGAAATATGTAGTAAAATTGATATCAGCTAATAATAGCAGTTTGTATAACAGCAAACGTCCCAATCCAAATCTTTTATTGCTGAATTATTTCTCACACCTCGACTCTGCAGTCGGTAACGTATCACCTGCAATAAAATATCTTCGTTTGTATTGCACTACTAATGGTCTAATTTTTTCCGGATTTTTTTAATCACTTGCCAAATATACCACCATATTCAGAGAATGCTTCGTTTCATCACTTCCTTTCGTAAATCTGACAGCAGCAGATCTCCTGAAAATTATATTAAGATGAATTAAACAGTCATAGAGAAAACATTGCAATTAAATTTTATTATCACAAAAGTGAGGTTAATATCACATCACAAATCCTGTATAAATCAAAATTAAAATGAAGAACATAGAGTATATTTCGTTTCCTTGTTTTACATATTTGTGACATTTCATCACTGTCAGCCATTTAAAACGTAAATAAAATTGATAGAAGTACTTTTATTCATTAGAAAGGCTAACAAAATCGCGTTTTTATACCATAAAAGTGGGTTCGGAATAGGCCTAGTTTTATAGCGCAGTTTTATTCGCACTTTTATTATAAAAGTATTTACAGTGCGCGTGTTGTAATACAGGCCGTTGCCTTCATCCTGTTTAGATGTACGTATCCTTTATTTTTCGTTTGCTTGAAGGAAAAATAGTATATATTATTGAGATTAAAAGTGATCTTTGTTTATGGCAATTTTTGCCTTCACTCGGGTTTGCCGCGCTTCGCCTCGTAAATTCAAAATAATTGCTCATAAAACAAATTCTACATAATTTACTATATTATAATTAATTAGAGGTGGGAGAAACGATTCGATTAATCGATTCAAGTAAATTTCAGTGCGAATCGATTCAGCATTGTGAATCGATTGAGTTCGTAGTTTGTATATTTATATTCCAGAAATATTTAATATATTTAAATATTCGAAAATTGAAAGTTAATAAGTACTGCCATCTACAATCTACATTAAGTATTAAGGACTGTCAACAAGATAGAACAAAGAACGTACATCGAGCTTGAGCAAAAGCAACCAAGTTACACACTTACGCAGTATCATCTGATAAATAGAATAGCCAAATTAGTTAAAATTATCAGTAAATATGTAAGTATATAATGTAAAAGTAATGTAGAAATAGTCTATTTTCGTATAATGACATTTGCAGGCCGCCCAAACGTAGTATATATTGGACATATTTTCAAGACATTGACAGCAAAGGAAAAGCTAAATGTCAATTATGTTCGTTATTTATTTCATATTCTGGAAACTCAAGTAATTTACGACAACATTTAATTCGCCATCACCGATCACATTATGATGGGCTACAAGAAGGCTTGTCAGAAAGTGAAGAATAACATTGTAAACAAAAAACCCTCCATCAATTTTCATTCTCCAGTAACATAAAGTACCCAACAAATACTCCAAGAGCCCGAGATATAACAAATAAAATTGCTGTTATGATAGTGAAAGATTTGCAACCGTTCACTATTGTAGAAGACGCCGGTTTTTTAGCATTGCAGCAGACATTAGACCCGAAGTATTCAATGCCAAGTAGGAAAGCGATACGAACGGAAGTGGAAAAAATTTATAGCGAAGAAAAAATAAATTGCAAGATCGTTTAAATTTATTAAAAACGCACACTCATGCAACAACTGACATGTGGACAGATACGCAGAAAACATTAAGTTACATAACAGTAACAATTCATTATGTAGATTCAGAATGGAATATGAAAAGTTATAACCTATGTACTGAATACTTTCCATTGCGACATACGGCAGTAAATGTTAAAGATTATTTGGTAAAATGTTTTGAAGATTGGTCTTTGTGTTCTAAAATTCATTCCATGACTACAGATAATGGAGCAAATATTGTAGCAGCTATAAAACAAACTGAAAAATGGATCCATTATCCCTGTTATGCACACACTTTAAATCTGATTGTGACTGAATCATTGAAAGAATGTTATTCTCTTAGTGAACCGTTAAAAAAATGTCGCGATATTGTACATATTTTCAAGTCTAGTTGCTTGGCGGCAAGTGAATTGAAGAAACAGCAGGAATTGCGAGATATGAAGCCACGAAAAATTAAAAAAGAGGTCCCAACACGTTGGAATTCCACATTAATTATGTTGCAAAGCATTTATAATTTAAAAGATATTTTACCACAAGTGCTTGCGTCAATTAACTTGGCCGAGATATTCCAATTCCGACCTTAATGTATCAAGATTGGGAAATAATTAATGGAATGATATGCCTTCTAAAACCGTTTGATCTTGTAACAAACGAATTGTCAAGTGAAAAGTATGTCTCTGCATCAAAAATAATTCCATTAACAAAATGTCTGTTTGCGGAATTAAGACGACAACAACCTGTGGAACCACAAGTTACAATGTTAAAAACAAAATTAATTCATTATTTGGAAATTCGGATGGGAAATTATGAAAAACAAATTAAATACGCTGCAATCACTTATCTAGATCCTCGATTTAAATATGTACCCTTTTCGTCTCAATAAATAGTACATTTAATAAAAAAGAATTTAAAAGAAGAAATTGTTAAAGAAACAAATTGTGTAACATGTGAAAATATTGTAAATTTAAATGAGGAGAGTATTGCAATAGAAGATGCACTAGATATTATTGAACAAGAAAATAACGATAGAAAAGAGAATGAAAATTCACTCTGGGAAACATTTGACAGAAAAGCTGCCGACCTAAGAAAAAAACAAGATGATAATAAGAATTTAGATATAGAAATGAAAAGGTATGAAGATATGCCGGTTCTAGACAGAAAAAATGATCCTCTTCTATGGTGGAAAAATGAAGGAGATATGTTTCCACATTTAAAAATATTAGCAAAGAAATATTTATCAATACTTGCTACATCTGTTCCTTCAGAGAGAATGTTCTCTAAATGCGGCCAGGTATTGTGTAAAAGACGAGCGCAATTAAATACTAACATGGTTAATAAAATTATATTTTTAAATACAAATTTATTCAATTAAGGCAGATTAAAATAGTCTAAAAAGTCTGCGAAAGGCAATTTTAAGATTGAATGTATTATTAACGTTCTGTGATAATTACTAGTTTTTTTTTTGTAAATTTAAAATATTTACGTTCCTAGATAACACAAGTCTGTTTGTTTTTGTTCATATATGTATAAGACCTACACTGTACATGTTAAAAATAAATGTTTGATTATGCATCAATAACTGATCTTAATTTAATATTTATATAAATATGGATACTTAAATGTGAGTTATAATGAATTTATATCGTTATCAGAAAATAGCACAAATTATATAAATGCTGTAACCTTATTTAAACAAAAATATATGATGGAAAACAGTTCTGATATTATAAATTTTATAAAATCTTCAAGATGTGGTGTAAAAGATATAAATTTTCGAGTTTCTTCAATAAAATGGAATAAAAACCAAATTTATTGGTATTTTTATGGAAAAAATGATAATATTAAAAATCTTATACAAAAAGCTTTTGATTTATGGGCAAAATATACAAATTTAATTTTTTTACAATCATTACAATTAAATAATGTTGATATTTTAATATCATTTGGGACTATTCAACATTATCAATATTCTAAAACACAGTTTTGTGTTGATTATTTTGATGGACCGGGTAGTGTACTGGCTCATGCTAATTACCCAAATATTCACCCTGCGGAAATTCATTTCGATCAGACAGAAAATTGGGTTTTCAGTTTAAATAAACCAAATTTTGACAGTGATGTAAGTTTTTTTGACGTATTAGTTCATGAAATTGGTCATTAATTAGGTATTGACCATTCTAATAATATTTATGCAATAATGTTTCCAAATTATAAAAATAATGTATTTCTAAACGATAGTTATTATGATTTACATTTTGATGATATATCAGCTATTCAAACATTATATGGAACTAAAACAGAAATAAGTCTTACAACAGAAAAAACTTTAACAACCAAATCGAATATATTTAATAAAACTGAGAATAATGAAACATTAATTTCATATCCAAATTTATGTGAATTAAAAAACGTAAATACATTTTTAGTTTTAAAAAATAAATTATACATATTTTATATTAAATGGGTGTGGGTTAAAAAATTAAATGATTTTTTTTTTAAATCTAAACAATTTCTTATAACAGATTAGTTACCATGTATCTAAGACCAAATGGTAATATTGTGTTTATAATTGATGATAAAACATACAATATAAAATTTCCATCTTTACAATTAGAGAATACAGTAAATCCGTATTCTAAAATTATTAGTAATATAAATGGAGCTGTTTTTACAAACATGGGAAAAACATTTATATTTTACAACAATGATTCTTATATATTAATTAATGAATGTAAATTTAGCATTGCAGAATATGGATATATTGAATCACAATTTCCAGGTATTCCTAATAATATAAATTCAGTTTTTAAATATACAAACGGTCGATTATATTTTTTTATAAATAATTATTATTATGAATTTGACGAATTTTCCAACAAACTAGTAAAAGCAGAACAATTTGATTTTTCATTATTTAATATCGATTGTCCTAATATTAGTATATATGAACAATTAAAAATATTATTATTAAAATTAATAAATGTTTAAAAATATCCCCCCCCTCCCCACCACATATTTCAACATATAAATTAAGTTTTATGTAGCGTGCATTAGTAGTTTATATTTTGTACTTGAATACTATACTTTAAACTTTTTTTTTACTTATAAAAAATGGCATTGCAAATAATAGCAAATGATTTGTTAAATACTTGTTGTGGTATAAATGCTTTATCAGAAAATAAGTATAATGATTATAAACAAATAATAAAAAATAAATCTTCTAATAATAATATTATACTAACGATAATTGGAAAATTAGCACCTATTGCATATATTTGTAAAAAAATTAATGAAGAAAAATTTAAAAATATATTAAACTTATTTAGTGGAAACATTTTATTAAATATGTGGAAAAAACTTCCATTAAAGTATGAAACAGATTTTAATATTATTAAAAAATTACCATGTGTGGAACATTGGAACCTACCAACCGATAAATATCATATTGATGGACCACCACCAATTATGGAAGATTGTCCGGAATGTAATATAGTAAAATTGCATAATACAAACAGGTAAAAAAAACATATTTTATGTTTATTTTTAACTTATTATATATATATTTTTTTAGATGTGCATTATATAACAGCGAATGCGATCGACTATCAACTTTTGAAAAAAATAATTGGCCGAAAAGTTTTATTGATATAAAAGAATTAGCACGAGCTGGATTTTTTTTATACAACAGTGGATGATAAAGTAGTATGTTCATTTTGTAATATTCCTTTACACAATTTTGAGGAAAATGATATACCAATTTTTGAACATTTTCGATGGGCTCCTTCTTGTCCGTTTATTCTTGGAAAGGAAACTGCCAATATTCCAATTAATGAAATAAATACAAATATTATGATTATGTTTGCTAAGATTTTAAAATGTATTGAAAATAGTAAAATGTGTATTAAAGATAAAGAAAATGATGTAAATATTTTAAAGAATGTATACATTGAATGTACATATTTTTTTAAATAAAAAAAATAATTAATATAAATATATTTTTTTTTATTTACCTTATAAAATTAAAATAAAACGTATTTTTTTAAAATTATTTTGTTATAAATATTTTACATTAACAATATTTTCCATTAGTGCATCAGAATAATACATAATTATTTCTCTTATTGCTATGTTATATAAATTATCATTATTACATAAATTATAAATATTATTAATAATATTTTCGTCACATTTAGAAGTTTCTTTTATAATATTATGATAAGATTTACAAAAATTTAAAGACTCAAGATAAGTTATTGCACGATTTATTAAATCAGACAATTGAAACAAATAATTAACAGATAAACTCCCCAAATTTAAATTACCATATTTTGATTTTAATTGTATTATTTTAAAAGAATCTATTGTATCAAATATTATTTCAATATTGTGAAATTTATATAACTGAATATTAGTATCAAAATTAAAATGTGAAAGTATTGCATTTTGACATAAAAGAAATTCAAACCACTCTTTGGGATCAAAAGTAACACACTTCCCCAATTGATTACTATACAAATTAACAACAATTTTATAATTATTCATGGGTGTATGCCAACAGATACCCACTTAAAATTATCTAAAGTATATTTATGTTCCATAATTAGTTTTCTTTTATTTCGTATATCACCATTTTTATTTGTTATTGTTTCCTCTTCCAAATTACTATTTTCTATTAGTGGAGTATTTTCCTTATTTTCTTCATTCGTATTGGAATCGAAGAAATGTTCAAATTAGTTTTTCTGGGAACGAGTTGTATTACTATTTTCTATTGATGGAATATTTTCTTTATTTTCTTCATTCATATTGGTATCGGAGAAATGTTCAAAAATTTTCTTCCGGGAACGAGTTGTATTTGCCGGATATGCTTTTCGCTCAGCCTTTTTTGTAGTCTACAATATATTTTATATATATATATATATATATATATATATATATATATATATATATATATATATATATATATATAATAAAACTAACATAAAAAAGTTAAATTATCTTACCTTCATAATTAATGTTTATAGCTTTACGAATAAAATATATCTAATAAAAATTAATAACAAATTTTCAATTTATACCTTTTAGTTTTTATATTTACTAACATGATATTGGTTCTAAAAATAAATAATTTCAAATTATATTGGTTAAAATAAAACAGTTTTTCATTGGTTAAAATATAAATTAATGTTGTTCACATACACATATCGTATCTATGTCAACAGTATAATATAATAAAAAATAATAAATATGTATAAAAAATAAAAATTATAATAATTATATTCATATCCTGTTTGTCTATCCTTGTTGCACTTACTGTGATTTTTTTAAAAAAAATAAGCATGTAAAATATTTTTCTAATCATTTTTTTATCAAGCTAACACATCCTGTTGTGATAATTTTTATCAAGGTTATAAACTAATATCAAAACAATGCGGAAATATGAGCCGTGTTCCTTCGGGCTGTGATTCACAATCAAAAGCATCAAAGTGATCATGATTAAGAAGAAGTATGTTTTCTCATATCTTATTCGTTATCCCGACTTTCTCATTTTGTGATCACTAGACAACCGTCCCCTTTCCCTTCTGAATCATCCTTTTTGAGTGATCACACAGACTCATTTCAGAACAAATTTAAAAGTGGCTAACGACAATAGGTTTTCGGTTTTCGAAAATATATCAATGTGGGGTTTGTTGCATCAAAGGAAATATGATTTTCCTACAAAATAATGTAATGACTCACCATATTTTTGAAAACAAAGAAAATATGTTACATAAAAGATTTGTTTTAAGGAAACATACTTCATATATTACCAAGAACATTTTTCTTATATTTCTATATGATCCATTTTTAATATGCTGACTATAAGACACGACAGTAGATTATTTATAAAATGAAATAAATTAGTTTCTATTGGTGTGTTTATGATATTTGACGCTAGATGGTGTTTATACTATTTAAGTTGTTTTCTTGATATAATTTTTAAATCATGATTCAAAAGGATCACGATTAAACTAATCAGGATTCACAAAATCAAAATCACAGTTAGAAGGAACACGGCTATGGTGATAATAACTTTATAATGTGTTAATTCTACAATTTGTGATTTTTTTAAAAAAAAATAAGTATGTAAAACATTATGTTCTAATCATTTTTTGTTTTATCAAGCAAACACATCCTGTTGTGATAATTTTTATCAAGATTATAAACTAAAACTAATATCAAAAACAATGCGGAAATATGGTGATAATAACTTTATAATGTGTTAATTCTACAATATTCTAACGAAACAAATAAAAACAATATAAACACACAAAAAACAAATAACTATATTATCCTCAATAAAAAAAAAAAAAAATTTACACCAAGAGATGGCGTATGCATTCATATACCTATTAAAGCCTTAAGATATATTGTATCACTTCTTAAGATGTTCTTATCAAATCTTAAGACGTTCCTTATCAAACTCTCAAGACGTTCTTATCAAATCTTAAGATGTTCCTTATCAAACTCTCAAGATGTTGTATCATTCCTTAAGACATTCATATCAAATCTTAAGATATTCCTCCATCACTTCTTAAAACATCATCAATCCATAACTCTAATACATAATCCGTGACGTCATAAATCCTTATCTACTTTCTATTACGTCATCAATCCTTATCTTTAAAATCTCTAATCTATGACGGCAATCTTAGATCGTTATCTGTTTTAGAACCCCCTTAACTCACCTACTATTCCTATTATTTGTAATTTGCAGCTATAATTCTTTCTTTTAGAAGGAAGAAAAATGAATAGTTCATATTATGTCAAACGTGAAATTTCAGGTGTGCCAACATAAAAAGTATAAATGTTTTGTTTAATTAATAAATATGGTATATTTTATTGTATTTTCGTACCACTGAGTTTATTTTTTGTACAGTCAATAAAGTTGATAATTGATTGAAGTACTTTAATAGACGTTATATTTCTTTTCTAATAAATTGTCAGATATTCAAATTTAAATTATGGCGGGAAGCGCCTAAACATGGCCAACATACTCCAAGCAAATCACAACTTGAAGCGTCGTGTCCAGACTCTTATTTTAGTGTCTCTAGGCACATACATGCCAAAGGCCAGCTAGGTTTTCATTTTGTATCTGTAACTGCTCATCAAATACAAGAAAAGAAGCATTTTACACATAAAATATGCAATATTTTTATGAATAAAAATTCCGTTATAATTTCCGCCAAAAAAGTCAATTTTCCGCTGTCCGTGAAACTATTTTCCCCCGCTAATTGCATCTAAATAAATACTTGATTATTCGTAACTACAAATTTTCTTGATTCTGTTTTATAAATGTAAAATAAATACGAAAGAAGTAATATAAATAAATAAAAACGTAATATAAATTATTTTTCTAACATTTCCTTTTGAAGTTCTTACTGTCTTTCTTGTCTTCCACACTTTACGTCATGTACCAATCTCATGTACTTTTGTCTTCGATCATCTTGTAGATTGCCAGTTTTAATAAAAAAAGAGTGTAAAATAGGATAATTAGTTAAAAAGTGGACAAACATCGATGACGAGGTCAAAGAAACAGTGCATTTCTGGTAAACATTTAAATTAATATCTCTTTTTTGCAATAAAAATATCTCTTGTAATAATAATATTTAAAAAAAAATGGTTCCTTGAGTAGTATGAGCTTAAATTTTAGTAGTTGTTGCCGCGTACTTTGAGATTTGTAATTATTTATTTGATTTAAATAGTGTAATGTATACCTTTTTAAATAAAGACATTAACATTAATTATTTTAATTATTTTTTATAGTGCAAGATATATTTCACATTTCTTGATAATGTTTTTAATAAATTATCTCTTTTCGATAGATTTTTTATTAATTACATTATGAAGAAATAAAATTTAAAGTTTAGAACAATTCGTAATGAATTTATATTTCCCGCCACCTTGTCTGCTGTCAAATTTAGTTCTCTGATTTTTTCATAGACGGCACTAAACTTGTTATCACGGTTTATAAGGGAGATACCCAATCTTCTACTATATATTTTCCTTAATCTATGCTCTATCCGTTCGGTTTTTCAAGCTGCAGATGAAACTGTCACGTGATCAGATTGCTCAGATTACGGTACGCACCCATAATAAAATCATTGGAATTGGTATCGAATTCGGCCTTACCGACAGCGTCAAAATGTCACAACATAGCCATTAGCCAAACGTTTTTGAGACGTTTTGACACTTAAAATATTAAATCGGGCCTCTATAGTTTGTTTTTGTAAAAATTAACATTCTATCTTTAACCGAAATGGAAATATCAACCGATTTTTAACCTCACATTTTTAGCCAAAAATGTACAATTTTTGAACTCGGGTTTGAGGAGTTTTTAATCAGAAATTTAATTACTTTTATACTGGAAATATAGAAATCAACCCTCTAAAGTTCATTTTTGCAAGAATAAACACTCTATTTTTAAACGAAAATATATTATTGAACTATTTTTAACCTCACATTTTCGGCCGAAACTACACTTGAAAACATACATTTTTGAGGGCTTATAACTCCTGAACTGTCTGAAATATCTTGGTTCCTGATTTTATTTCTCCTTGTTCTATTCGTTATTGTTCTTAATGTGTTCATCTCTGTTGTATTTATCGTGTTCTCTATATAAATATGATTTGTAATGACATCTAGAATACATTTTTTTTCCTTCTCTTCCATGGCGGGAACTTTAAACGATACCACACATACGTATTCAAAATCTATTTAAAAAATTCTGTCAATTATTCAATATTACAAACTAAAAAAGTGTATTTTACCTTTAAAATCAAATGAAAATAAAGTTTGGTTAGTTGATGGCTCAAATTTGTGTAATCTTTGTAAAAAAAAAAAACAAATCTCTATTTCAAAATCACTATATCCTTTTAAATTGTACACATTATAAATAATTGTATTTTCACGGTTTACATTTCGTATAAGTGTCATTTTGTGTTAAAACTCTTATTGTCCCCAGTTGCAGAATCTGTAAATCGGAAAATTATAGCATATGTTGTCAAAGTAGATTTTTTTTAAATTTACGTTTATATTATAATGCCATACTTCATCTCTTCAGTATAAATATCTTCGTCTAATTCTTCAATATCTTCTGTTTTAACTTGTGTTTGTGGTAATATTTTCACTTTGTCATTTTCATCAAATACATAGCCTATACCCGTTGTCAAAATATGCAACCATTTTACATTCTATTGCTCTATCTTTTAATTTATTTACCTTTGGTAATCTACGCAGCCAAGCCCGACCCACAAAAATCTTCTTGCTGGAACGTCTTTTAACGCATTTGTAGGTGACCTGTTCAATTGGTATGCAGTAGTTTTAATTGTCTCTTCTTACAACATTTTAGATAAATCTGATTCTCCCAATATAGTCTACTAAACACTTAATTTTTGTATTAGTATTCTACAGCGGTGTTTCTTGAATAGAAGTTTCCCGCGTTTTTTCTACCTAGAACTAAGAAAAATATTTCACATTTATTATTTTCATTCTTTTTGAATACTTACAACATATCTAATTTATTTTCTAATGATTCTTCAGTCTGTTTCATGCTTCAAACCAAATATATACGTTGAATGCTTTGAATTCATTTCACGCACATGCGTACAAATATTCTGTTTGATTTCTGACATATAAGATCTAATTATTAACCTTTCCTAACTCCAATTGTGCTTTTTGTAGATATTTTGGATTAAAAATGACAACCTGAAAAAGTGAATATAAAATTTCATAAAAATAACATTTTAAATAATACATACTGTTCGAATACCAGCCTTTGATTTCAATTATTTGGTTTTGATTGCATTTAATCATAATAAAAATGTTTTTTTTTATTCCAAAAATATTATCATGTTCAGATTGAGAATGTCAAATGTGTCATATTTTATTGCGATATTCGTCTTAAAATTTTCAAAGAGTACTTGAGCTTTGTTTCAGTGTAAAAACAAAAATCCAAAAATCCACATTAAATAATTTTTTACACAAAAACTATGCATCCTACAGAAAAAACACATAAGGCTAGGACACGAGTAAAGAATTTTCTACCACTTTGTAAAACTTTTACGAAAATTGCTCAAACGGGTAAAGCTGTAGCCTTGTTTTTTTGTTGCGCGATCGTCGTGATGAAAGTATAGAAATTTATGCCTTTTAGTATAGGATAGTGTAATTAGTAATAGCGATAATTAAATTAAAAATTAAATATTATATATATATATATATATATATATATATATATATATATATATATATATATATATATATATATAGGGTGTTTCACAACTTCTGGATCAAAATAAAATGGAAGATACTACACGCTGTGCTGATCACGAATCAAAAGGATTTTTTTGAAAATTCAAATAATTAGTTGCACTTATAATGGAGGGTACATTTTTAGTGCCACTGGTATCAAATAAAAATAATTCATATTAAATTAACAACTTTAATATGACCAGTTATATTGCGTAATGTTAAACAGAGGCTTCTACACTGAACTCTAATACTTATCTGGAAGTCGCATGAATACCACGCAGTGAAGCAATTTGAACGATGGTGCTTGGTCTACTCGGGACACATTCGTGTCTTTTCGTGTGCCTTCGGTTTACAAATGTTTAGAGGAAAATTAGTGCGGGAAATTTAAATAAACTGTATATCGATATACAAAAATATAATTTAATTAAACATATCTCAGCATTATGTATGTACACACCATACACATATACACAATTTAATCAAAAGTTTCTCTTATACGTAACATAAAAACTACATTGTATAAAGCCCTTGTGACACGATCATAAATTATTATCATTTTTGCTAAAAATTTGGTTTCATTGAAAACATATGTTTTGAGTTCTGGCAGGATTTTCTATTCAACCACAAATTTCACTATAAATCTGTTTTACATGATCACAAAATTTAGCTAAGAAAATTGGTTACCAAATTTGTTAAAAAAATTAAGGCCGTGTCAGACGTAAATTATTACATACTTTATTAATTGTCGCCTTACCTGTGGAAACTATATATGTTGTCATTTGTATTGTTCATACAATGTTTATAAGAGTAATATTTCGGCATATTAAAGCGGTTCCGAAAATAAGGCACTTAAAACTTAATGTCAACAAACCTAACCACAATGCCACAAAATCATAAACATAGATAGACAAGGACAAAATACTAGATGGTAGAACAAGATCTATTCGATTAACTTCGGCAGCGCACGAAAATTCTCGAGTAGACCAACAATCTCCTTCAAATTGCTTCACTGTCGTATACACAGTGGAATAGGACATGCGACTTCCAGATAAGTATTAGAGTTCAGTGGGCTTCTATTATTTTTAAATTTATATCATTACTGTCATATTACAAAACAGTAAATAAACCATTGGCACTAAAAATGCACCCTCCATTATAAGTGCAACTAATTTTTTGAATTTTCAAAAAATTCCTTTTGGTTCGTGATCAGCACAACGTGTAGTATCTTCCATTTTATTTTAATCCAAAAGTTGTGAAACATCCTGTATATATATATATATATATATATATATATATATATATATATATATATATATATATATATATATATATATATATAAAAGGTTTTCCAATAAGAGGTGTTATTTTGATATTCAAAGAAAAATGCCATTTTTTAATATAAATGATCGGATGTTTATTTCATTATAAAGAGGAAGGTATGCCGTTAATAGTGGAAAATAACATCAGGCAAATGACCACCACGACCACGCTGACAGGACAATATCCTTTTCATGAAATTTTCCATAACCAAATCGCAAAGTGGCTGTCCTCGATAGCCTCACGAATTCCATCTTTGAGGTCTTGAGTCGACGCTGGGCAGTTGGCGTAGACCTTCTCTTTCACGTGGCCCCAAAGAAAGAAGTCGCAAGGTGTTAAATCACAAGATCTCGGTGGCCAATTGTGATCACCTCTTCGAGAGATAACACGGTCCGGAAACTTTTCCCGTAAAAGATCAATGGTTTCGTTGCTTGTGTGGCACGTAGCGCCGTCTTGTTGAAAGTAAACGTTGTCCAGATCAATACCATCCAATTCCGGCCATAAAAAATCGTTAATCATCTCTCGATAGCGCAATCCATTCACCGTAACTGTTGCTCCAGCCTCATTTTCGAAAAAGTAAGGTCCAATGACCATAGGCGCCGACTTTTGGATTTTCGTGTGGGGGCTAAAAAGGGGTAACAGAAAATTTACCAAATAAAAACTTTATTTCTTAAAATTTGTATATAAATATACATACGCACGTTATACTTATAAAATACATACATAAAAAATGTATTTATAGTTTTAAAGAAAAAGTGTTTTGACGAACTGCTGTACGTTTAATAAATTCTTCTGCAATTTCATCAATATTAATAGTGATGTCATTATGCACATTTAGTATTGCTATATTATTTAACCTTTCTTGGCCCATAGTTGACCTTAAATAAGATTTCAATCTACGTAAAGCTGAAAAAGATCGTTCAGCTGTACATGAAGTTGTTGGAATGGTTAAAAATAACTTAATATATTTCACGACCTCAGATAACATTTCTGCACAAGCGGGGTTCTTTTTAAAAAATTCAGCTACATTCCAAAAATCCTTTATTTTTATATTTTCTTTTGAGGCCAAATCGTGCATCATATCGCGGTGCAATTTTAATCTTTCTTTATCAAAATCATTCTTATAAAAATCGCATATAATGTCAAGTGTCTTAATATTACCAGTTAGTAAAAATTCTTCCATATTTGTTATATGGTCCATAACAGGAGTTTCGAAGCGTTCATTTAAAGAGGATAATGTTTTATCTAATACTTCGAAAAATATTCTCCGGTAATAATCCATTGGGGAATTGTAGATATGTTCATTACTAGAATGAGATTTTCGACGTGGTATTTTTCGAGGGCGAGGTAATGAGGGGTCTTCCATCTCAAGGGTTCTCGCTTTGTTTTCTGCTTCTGTCCATATTTCTTCAAATCCGTTTTCTCTTAATTTAGTTAGCAAACTAACGATTGCGTTAATTTTACTATGGGCTGTGTGGAAATTTAATGATTCTTTTTGCAATTCTGCGTTTAGTATTTCTATCTTTTCAAAAATGCATATCATAAACTTACTGAAAAGTAGTGTCTCAAAATTTATTAATGCGGATAAAAAGCCACTGGCTTTTGCACCAATTTCGTTTTTTTCGTTGCAAGATACACTTTCAAAGAAAGAAATTAGAACTTCATAATTATTGTAGATTGTTTTTAATGAAGAAATTCGCATACACCAACGAGTTGGACAAAATGGGCGCAATGTTTTGGGGTTAGAGTCTGTGTGTTCAAATTCAGATTGCAGTAAATTAAAAGTGTTAACTCGTTTAGGGGATTTTTTTACAAAATTTATCATTTCACGCATGATATTTAAATAATTACGAATACTACTAATTTCTTGCATACTATCTTGAACTACTAAATTCAGTGTATGCGCCATACAATGAACATATATTGCTCGACTTTCTATTTCTTTAACACGACTTTGCAATCCAGTTTTTTTACCACTAACATTACTGGCACCATCGTAGCATTGGCCTCGGCAATTATTTAAAGATAAAGAAAATCTATTTACAACATCTTTGATGATTGTAAATAATGTTTCTGAGTTTGTAAGCGATGTTTCGTAAAATCCCAAAAATAATTCATGGATTTGAAAATCATTGTCCACTATACGAAAACATACAGACATCTGCTCTTGAGTAGATATATCACTAGTTTCATCACATATTATGGAATAGTATTGACAGTCTTTAACAAATTCAATTAATTTTTGTTGTACACGAACAGACATAATTTTTAATATTTCATTTATAATGTCGTGCGAACACCATTTATATTTGGAGCGACACAACCATGATTTTAATTCAGGTGAATCTTGTGCTCTTAAAAGTAATAATTTTCTAAAATTAGATTTTTCTTCTGTATGTCCACGAATAGCTAAACCCTGAGCGGCTAAAAATTCTATTGTTGTTAAAATTTTATTTAGTGCCTTTCGAGCTTGGTGCATATCTCCTTTTTTAGATTTCATTAATTGTGTGCTTATAGTCGTACCCGAAGATAATGACTTATAGCCATTAACAGCAGCTTTATGAATATTTGAATTTTCATGTATTTTAAAACGCTCTATAGCTTTTTTCCAATTGCAAAATCCGTCTTCGACAAAAGTTTTAACTGACTGTTTATCATTGTTATTCAATGTAGGCAGAGGTAATTTTAATTCTACAGCCGCCTTGCATACAGAACAATATACTTTTTTTACTGCAGCATCATACAATATCCAATGATAAATATTTTTCTAATGTTGGCAGTACTGTCTTCCTCTTCCCGATACTTCTATACCAAATGTACTGGTGGATGTGGATGGCGATACGGTCATTATTGTCGAAGAATTATCTTCCTTTTTCGGTTTCGCTGTGGGCGTCACATCCTTAGAAATTTTTTTTAAGAACTTATCCATTTCAACTAAATAAAACATAAAATCGTGAAGTAAATAAAAAATAGTAATATTTAAAAATTGTGATTCATAACTTACCGAAAAATAAATGATGAAATGAATACAATTATTAGTCAAAACCAATAACCATAAATTTGTCACAAAACTTAGATTAAGGTTAACTTCATAGAATTGCGGGACACTTACTATGGCCGTCTCAAATGTGATTAAAATTACACAAACGAAAATTACAGAGAGAACTTCAAGTGGCGCTACGCATGGCGTAACATTGTACCATTTTGACAAATTATCTGTCACAAATAAATATTGATTTTAATATTTAAATTTTAAAATATTCTATTTACCTTTAATAATCTGACAACACATTTTCCACATCTAAACTTCTTTGACAAAGACCCAGGAGAATCAGGGACATTGACACTATCCTCCTAATTTAAATAAAAATAACTGGATGTCACTACTCTCCGTACCACATCAGAAAAAACTCAGGACAAAATTTTATATGGGAAAACAGCTATAAGCTTAGCGCAGTTCAATGAAGTTGGCCATGCCGAGAAACGATCTCGAGCAGTGTTGTTCTTGACTGTACTAAACAAATACAATATCTGAACCAAATACAACGCACAAAATTCCATTTAATCTGATAATTTTATTACTAATTTCCGATAATACTGCACTTTAAATCTGGCAGTACTATTTACTAGTCCGCACGAGTTACTTTCACAGTTCTTTAGTGAATACACTATGACAAGTTGAAAATTTTATAAAATTAATAATAGAATATACAATGTTACTTTGTAAAAATACTTGATGTATTAAACCTATTTCAAAATGAGTTTACTTTTTGCTAGTATTACAAATAATTTGTATGTGGAGGCACAACTCTTTCAGATTTTTCCGTGTGGGGGCTCTGCCCCCACAAATTTTTCCGTGTGGGGGCTTGAGCCCCGAAGCCCCCACGTAGTCGGCGCCTATGCCAATGACTCCGCCGGACCATAAACCGCACCAAACAGTCACACGTTGAGGATAGAGAGGCTTTTCAACAATAACTCTTGGGTTTTCTGAGCCCCAGATGCGACAATTTTGTTTGTTGACGAAGCCACCGAGGTGGAAATGGGCCTCATCACTCAAGATGATTTTTCGATGGAATTCCGGATCATTTTCATGCATTTCAACGACCCAATCAGCAAAGACACGACGTTGTTGATGATCGGCCGGCTTGAGTTCTTGTGTTAACTGGACTTTATAAGCCTTAAGACCCAAATCTTTATGCAAAATACGGTGTAATGACGTTTGTGGAATGCCTAATTCCAAAGAACGACGAGGAATGGACAAACCTGGGTTTTCTTCAACACTTTCGGCTACAGCAGCAATATTCTCGGCTGTTCTTGAGCGACGTGCACGGGTTTTATTCTTCACATCACTAACTTGTCCCAACAGCTCGAATTTTTCCACCAATTTCTGTATTGCGGTCCGACAAGGTGCTTCACGACGACCCAAAAATTGTCGAGTTTTACGAACCGTCTCTGCCAAATTTTCACCATTTTTATAGTGAATTTTAATAATTTCAATGCGTTGTTGAAGCGTGTATCGTTCCATTTTTATTAATGGCGTAGTTTCTACTTGTCAAATGTCAAAAAATGACAGCTTCAAAAGCGACATCTACCGAAATAGCGGGCTATTCAAAATAACACCTCTTATTGGAAAACCCTTTATTACAAGACAAGTACAAGTAAAATAAATAATAAAAAAATAATAGTGTAAGTATTAGTAACAATATAGTTTAATATAAATAATAGTTATAAAAATTATCTTGCTTGGCTACCTAAAACAAACTAGCTGAGTAGGAGGTATTTATAAATTATTTTACAGTAAATATCCCCAAAGATATGTATCTGTACATGCAAAATTAACAATTCGTTTATAATCAAAAGAACTTAAAACTATTTTTTTTTGTTTTGCTGTATAAACCTCATGATTTTTTGATAATATTGAAAATTGTTTTTACTTAATGTATTATTGTTAAATAAACAATCATAATAATCATTAAACATAATATTTTTTAACGTTGCACCTGTAACACCTTTAGCCTTTTTACTAACTTTCTCTTCAATATTATTTAAAATTTTGAAACAATACATTTTTGAACGTAATCCTATAAATTCTGTCATAATTTTTCCATTTTTTCATCTTTCATAAGACCAATTACTTTTTTGTTTACTTGCGGCATATTATAAATATTATTTTTACTATAATCTGAAGTGTCAAATTTATGAATATCACGTTTCATTATTTCATAAATATCAAAATTAAAAAAATTATAAATTAAACTGTCAGTATCTGTATATAATTATTTCGCATTTTCACCAAAATTTGCTATTATATAATTAAAATGAAAATCATATATGTAAGTTTTGGCCGAATCTAATATAGAAAAACCAATATATATATATATATATATATATATATATATATATATATATATATATATATATATATATATATATATGTGTCCTGCTGTCTCTTTGAAGTCCTTGAAGTCCTGCTACTCTTTGAGGTACTGCTCAGCTGGTAATATAGAAGTATTATTTTAATATTAATGACAATATTGTAGATATATGAGATGTTTTTTATTGTGAGATTTTGTTTATTATGAGATACTGTAATTTTCTGGGAATAATTGTACTGAATTAGTTCTTTAAAAATCCGCACGATAAAAGCGACAAGACCTCAAACGATAGTGCATATATGTAGCTCTCTTCGAGGACCTCCGGAAAAAAGGAAATCTATCTAGATATGCGATTTTTAGTACATTCCCTATACCTCTCTTACCTACGGTGGCGTAAGGTAAAAAAGTTATGACTTTTTTAACAGATATGTATCCGTCTCTTCTTCTCCTGTCTCAAGATAGTTTAACCAGTTTTTACGACCCTGGTGAAAACTTACATTTTTTTAAACCGTCTAAATGTGCAAAGGGGTGAATTTGTATTTTAAAAAATCTGGTGTGGCCAACACAACACCTCCCGCCATTTAATTTTAAATAAATATACATATATAAATATATCATCATGGCATATTACCCATTCCTGAGTGTGCTAATCTGCTTTGTACGCAGATTTTGGTAATTATGATTAAATTATATACACACCTACATATTTACTGTTGGCGATTTGAATTGTATTTTCCGCGTTCTACGACTCGTGTCTGACGGCGGCGCCAGTTGTCATGCGTTCACCCTGTCGCCACCTGTCGTCAGCTATTTGAATTAAATACCAATATTATTATTATCATTATTGATTTTTGTTCTTTTGTTTGACCTGCTCCACACTTTGATGTACCGCTTGTGTTATCTCATGTACATATAAGTTTTATATAGTTCATAATAAAGGATCTGTTGTTAATTCGAATTGTGTGTTGTATCTATTTATGCGTGTGAAGGGCGGTTATCTACAACTCAACATTTACTAATGCTGGACACTATATTAAGTTCCATTCCATTTAACTATTATTCAATTAATTATTTTCTTTCTAAAATGTTACTATTGATTTGAAATAATTCGTTTTATGACAGTGATATGTATTTGTCAGTTACATACATTTGAAATCTGCAATGTATAACCAAGGAGTTTTGTTTAAAGCAAACGATCTGACATTTAATTATAGATTATTTTATAAATTTATCCATAAAATATATAGAAAAAGTATTAATGCAACTTGTAAAAGAATTAATAATCTGTAATTTTTATAACATTGCGAAAAAATAACATTTAAAGGTAGATAGGTGAAAATGTTAAATTCGAATTCTAAGGACCTTAAAACGTGGCCATTTACCAAAATCTCGATATGCGATTTTTAGCACGATCCCTTTTACTCAGATTAATTCAGATCCCCCTGTTAAAGTTGTTAATTTTTATTCTAAATTTCAAAAGAGATCTGTAAAATTGTTTAAAATCCATGGACATCTAAACGCAAGTTGCTATTCTTATCTCAGTGGCTCATATTATATTATTATAAATAATGCTAAATATCTCTTAAAACCATATTACAAAAGTAATAGTATATTACTAGATAATGTACCTACGCAGTCAATTGAATGCTACAATTTTACCATTTTGTTGACTTGAAACAGATAAATTGTTCAACAAATGCCTATTTACTTAGAATAAATATATTAAGATCGGTAATGAATAATAATAATAAGCTTCTTACTATAATTTTCGTAAAAATATGCAATTATTACATCAATAGCCGAAATGTACGCAGTGAGTTGTATGACACAAATTTCTACTATTTTGTTAACATGAAACAGATAATTTCTGTAACAAATGCCTATTTACTTATCGTAAAATTATGCAATTATTACAGTACAGGTCTCCCAAAATAGAAACTTATCTTGATTTCGTACAAGATAACTTGCGATAGCAGAATGAAAAGAGAGAGGATAATAACAGAATTCTAGGTAAATAAACACTTGTAAAAAATAGGATAGGACCTCATTATCTGAAAAAGTACTTGAAACCAAATTTTCAAATACTTTTTAAGAATTTATTACTTTCAAGTACTTTAGAAAATAAAAAAAGTCTTGTACTTCAAGTATATATATATAGAAACATTAAGATACTTGATGCTTGTATTTCATATACTACTTTCCGGTACTTTGCCCAGTTCTGATCAAATGCACATTTTTTCACTTAGAATAAACATATTAAAATCAGTATTAAATGTTAATAATAAGCTTCTTATATTAGAGTTTTTATAAAAATATACAATTATTACAGAAATAATGGATATGAAAATCCGCAATCAATTCATGCGAAACAATTCTCCCCACAAGTAATATTTCTTTTCCGTCCGAGCATCATAAAATACTTACAAAATGTTGGTGTAGTATTACAATTTTTAATATTAAGGGCTGTAAGTTCCTTTATTAAATTTTTCATGTTATGGTATATTATTCATGGTCTCAGAAATATGTGCAAAATACTTACGCAATCAGTTGTATGATCAATTATTTTTTTGCTATTTTTAATGTCTTAAAGATTATTCGAAATCTCAGTCAAACAGCATTTATTTTATTAAAACACCGACGTTTTGGTGTACACTTGCACCTTCTTCAGGGTAGTAAGATCTTACAGATTATTATATAATCATGTACACAAAATACATTCTTACAAAACATGCACTTTTTTTAGCTTCCGTCACCTTTAAGGAACGTATTGACCGAAAGTACCTTTAATTCAAGTTATTAACAGTTTTTCTTTAAAAGCACAGTTAAATATCATTTTTCGGATTTTTATGTTATTATAAATATTAAAGAATATATTATTTTCTATACGATTTGATTATATGTTTTTATTTATATTCAATAGATATTAAGTTAAAAAATTATAAAAGTTATTAAATTTCATAAATCAGCGAGCTTTGCTACATAACCATGGAAACTGCTCATATATTCAGATAATTCTAATTGACACATGTCAGTGTCAATGAAAAGAAAATTAATTTTGCAGAGAGATAAGGATGTTGAGATGGATGGTGGGGAAGACACGGAAAGATAAGAAATGAGAGGAAAAGGAAAATGGCTCGTGTGATAGTTCTAGAATGATATGAGATACATTGGTTTGGATACGTCATAAGGAGAGATGAATAATATATTGAAAGATGAATGAATAGCTTAATATTAGTAATAAAAGGTAAAAGAAACAGTGGAAGACCAAAGAGAAGATGGAAGAACTGGATTGCGGAAAACTTGAGAGAAAAGGAACTGAATGAGAACAATAAGCTAAATAGTAATGAGTGGAAAAAGAAAATCAAGAATAGCGAACTCTAAGAAATAGAAAAAAGCTAAAGAAGAAGATTTATCAATGATTTTATTATCTATTATCAATACGGAATAGTACAAAATAGAAATAGACGGATATTATTTTATTCGTTTAATATATCAAGTCAATATCAATAACAATGTGGCATGGTTCAACCACAGGTCCCCGAAAGTAGAAATTCATCTGGGTTGCGTAAAAAACTTGCGATAGCACGATGAAAAGAGAGAATTAATAATAGAATTCTAGGTAAATAATCATTTGTACAATCCGTGCAACAAGTTGTATGACCGCTCGGCAACATCCGGTCCTCTTCGTTCAGATTCGCGCTTACTAAAGATATTGGTAGGTACTATGCTTTATACCTATGACTGTACAATATAATTTCCCCTTCACTTTGTCACTGCGCATGCAACCTTGAAATACTGGGACTACTGTAATATCCCAAATATACGCAGTCATTTGTATGCTACAAATTTTGTTAACATGAAACAAATAATTTGTTTAACAAATGCCTATTTACATAGAATAAACATATTAAAATCGATATTGATTCTTAATAATAATTTTCTTATTTAAATATAGAAGTAGGCCGTAGGGTCGAGGAATTATTATAATAAACGAAGAAAGAATTTGTGAAAAATGCATGGACCTCGCAGGCATTTGAACCCTGAACCTTCTCATATCTAACCAACTGAGCCACAAGATCCCGTCCCATTGAAGTCGATGAATCATTCACAATTCTTTTTACAAATTTCGTAGACGAGTACACTAACCTAACGGTATAGATGAATACTCAGCGCGAACAATGCGCTATATATAATATATATAATTGTTGTGAATCAGCATGCCTTTTTTACTTTTAAACGTTGATAAGAATTATTTGCAACCATCCGTAACATATTTAAACATAGATGTAGGCCGTAGGGTCGAGGAATTATTATAATAAACGAAGAAAGAATTTGTGAAAAATTCATGGACCTCGCAGGGATTTGAACCCTGGACGTTCTCATATCTAGTAAGACGCTCTAACCAACTGAGCCACAAGATCCCGTCCCATTGAAGTCGATGAATCATTCACAATTCTTTTTACAAATTTCGTAGACGAGTTCATTAAAGGACACAGAAAATGTATAACTTATTTATTGTACAAAATAATGTCTGCAATGAGTTGCTGAGAACTGCGTCCTTGTTTTTTCTATCTGCTTTGCCGACCAGTGTGGCAGTTTATTTGAATACCATTACATCCCATTTGCTTTAACATTTATAAAAGATTACAAAACAAATTAACAAAAAAAAAATCGCAAATAAAAAGAATTATTATTTTAGTATTAGTCTTGTAATTTCGCGGGTATTCTTCTTTCTCTTGTTGGCTTTGGGGTTTGAGGTTCTTCATTGATAGGTCTTGTAGAGACGTGTTCTTCTTTCTCAATTATACTTTCTTCTCTTTCTTCATACAACTGTGAAATTAGGTCATCTTTTTTCTTTATTTCCAAAGTTAACGTTTCTTATATGAATTGAATTTCTTTTGTAGTTACTTACTTCATATTGGACTATAAAATTTCTTGAGTTTAATTTTTCTTTTATTTTTCCAGAGTAACACAAAAATTATAAACAAATTCCACTTGGTATTATACTATAAACAATGGTAAAAATCTTTTAAAACCATATTACAAACAAATTAGTATTATCACTTGATAAGCGCGTCTTTGAAATGTTATTTTACAATAAATATTAACAAATGGTTTTTTTATTGCCTAATCACGCTTTGTACATATATTTTTAACCATAATTATGATTTTTTAAACATATTGATCGATTAGTTTTCTTAAAATAGTGAAAACAGAACCCATGTGCAGGGAACAGTATCACAAAAAAGCTAGAAATTAAGTGTGGTTATAGTAACACAATAATTATTAGCAAATCGCACGTGGTAACAAATGGTTATTTTTATTGCGCAGTCACGAATTTTACATATATTTTTAACCATAATTATGATTTTTTAAACAAATTGATCTATTAGTTTTCTTAAAATAGTGAAAACAGAACCCATGTGCAGGGCGCAGTATCACAAAAAAGCTAGAAATTAAGTGTGGTTATAGTAACACAATAATTATTAGCAAATCGCACGTGGTAACAAATGGTTGAAATTATTAAGTTGTAATTGTTATTAATAATTTTAAAATTGGAAGGTCAAGTTTAAAAACTACCTATATACGAATTACTAACCTGCGGCAGGCAAGTTTACTGTAACAACGTTATATTTAAAATATAAACGAAAGTATCATCTAAATTGTTAATATTATTATTAGCTAATCAGATAGAAGGCATTTCAAATTATTTTGAGTGTTAATTTCATTTGACAATTACGACGTGCCTCCGCTGCGGTGTTATTGAGGAAGTTAAAATTGAAACAAAATACAAAATAGTTTCCTTTATGAAATACATATCAACAATTTTATTGACTTTTCTGACAATATTTTTAAAAATGGAACCTTAATCCACCCCTGGCGTGCCGCTCGGCCAGCATTTCTTGTGACACCGGTTTGCGATGTATAGGTTGGACATAGTGTTGTGTGCCGTACTCGGAGATTTGAAATTACAGGTTCGCACTCAACCCTTTGGTACTTCCAATAGAAGCAGATCTCGCTAATTGATGACATCAATTCGATGTATTTTTAACCATGTTTGCGGTTAACAGCTGTCAACTAACGGCCCCTAAAGATATTAGTGGCGAGGGAGCCACAGAAATAATTTTTAAATATGGTGCATATTTTTTATCGATTGTGGAATTCGAACCTGGGTTCGCAGTCTGATAAGTTACCATTGAGCTAATATTATACCATATTATTTTTGTTCAAGAGAATGTTCAGCCAATCTTTACAGATTTGAAAACCACGTCAAATTTATATTATAAATACGTATATGTATATACCTATACAGGGTGATACTGAAAAACAGGCCACTCGAAATAACTTTTTTTTTTAATTTTCTTGATTTATTTGTAAACTAGGCTTAGGGGTTCACAAATCATGGTATTAGTCATGATGCTAGCGCTTCCTATACATGTATATACATAGCGTATATAAAACCAAGGATCCAAGATTTTAAGTACATAACTTGTACTAAAGATCTCAGCGTAATTGTACATTTGAGTTAAGTAATTCGAATTTTATAAAAACAAAGCTTTAATATTTACAAAATTATTAAATAATTCTAGAAAAATATGTAATGAAAAAAAAGTATTAGATAAATTTAGGGCACTTACAACAAATAAATCCAGGAAAATAACATTTTTTATTACAGATCTCAGCGACCCAATTAAGTATGTATGAGTTTAATAAATCGCATTTGATAAAAATATAGTTTTGATAATTATAAAATTGTTATTAAAAATTCATAAATAATTAATCTTAAGCATTGACCTAGACTAGACTAGATTAGACTAGAATCGTAGAATACGATTTCAGACATATGTTAAATGTTTTCACTATTTTAATCACATGCAATAGATAATTTGTTTAACAATAGCCAAATTAGTTTCAATATATTTATTTATTTGTTTAAATACAATGTCCGACAGGCTACAAACCCTTAATTGGACAAGGAATATAAATACATACAAATAATTATTAATATAATATATAACAATGTTACAATAGATTAAATATTATATTATAAATTGAGATTTTTAATATTCTGAAGAATCTTACTAACATTATTATCAAAAATATCAAAAGATGAACATAAAGAATTATAAATTTTGCATAAATTATAGATAGGCGAGCGTGAAGCTATATTAGTGCGCACAGAGGGTAAATAAAAAGGAGTGTAGTGTCTGGTAGACGTGTAGGGTACACGAAAATTGAGGAAAGAAAGAGATAAAGGATACAAGAGTGAATTAGTTTATACAAATATATTATACAAATTTTAATTCTACGTTGTTCCAAACTATCCACTTGAAATATATTTAATAAAATACTATACGTTACATCTCTAGTAGGATAATAATTCATAATTTTAAAATAAATATACCTCAAGAATTTCTTCTGGACTGCTTCAATAGCTTTAATTTGAACATTATAAATTGGATACTATATAATTGTACAGTATTCCAATCTAGATCTAATAAGAGAGTAATATAATGTAAATATTGCTTGTATATTATTAAAATTACGCGTATTTCTAATAATGAAACCCAGTAACTTATTCACCTGCGCAAGAAAATTATCAACATGTGGATTAAAACTTAATTTTACATCAAATATAACACCCAGATCTGTAGTAGTCACATCTCTGAGTAAAATAATATTATTAATATTGTAGTTATAATTAATTGTCGATTGCTTGCGTGAAAACGATAATACTTTGCACTTATTCAAATTTAAACTTATTCTATTAATAACACACCAATGAAAAATATAATTTAGATCATTTTGTAATGAATCACAATCTTCATCATTAATTATTTGTCGGTAAAGTTTAAGATCATCAGCAAAGAGACACATATTGTTAGAAATTACGGAAGCAATGTCATTAATAAATATAAGAAAAAGAAGAGGTCCCAAATTAGACCCCTGTGGTACACCGGAAGTTGCCATAAATTCATTTGATTTACAACCATTAATTTGTATATAAAAAGTACGGTTTTCTAAATATGAAGAAATTAGACTAATTAATGATGTGGAAACACAGAAATTATTAAGTTTTTGAATTATGATTGAGTGATCTATTTTGTCAAAAGCTTTGGCAAAGTCCGTGTAGATGACATCAATCTGTCCTTGATTATCTAAAACTGTGGCAATGTTGTGAGTGATCGAACAAAGGTTACTAGATGTAGATCTGTGTTTCATAAATCCATGCTGCAAAAAAGATAAAACAGAATTTATTTTATTATAAATAGTATTGCAAATTAACATTTCAAAATTTTTGCTAAAACCAGATAGAATAGACACAGGACGATAATTACTTATAATTTTCCGGTCACCAGACTTGAAGATAGGTACAACTTTGGCATTTTTCCAAATGTGTGGGAATGAATTTGTTTTTAAAGCTAAATTAAATATATGAAAAAGAGCTACAGATAGAGAATAAGCACAGTCTTTAATTATAATATTAGGAACTAGATCCGGTCCCTCAGTTAAATTAGATTTGAGGTTTTTGATAGCTAGATTAATTTCGCCTACAGAAACAGAGTTGATATGAATTTCATTATTAGAAGCAACTTTTGTAGGAACAACTGCATTAGTATCATAAGACTCGAAAACACTATGAAAATAAGTAGCAAAACTATTAACAATGTCCTCTGTTGTACTCAATTTGTTATTAATATTTAAATACATTAGATTAGGGTAATTAGAAATATTACGTTTAGAATTAATGCAATACCAAAATTTTCGAGGATCTGAATTGATATTACTTTCGCAATCTTGAATAAATTGACTATAAGAATGATGAATATCACGCTTAATTTTTGATCTAAGATATTTAAACTCATTCTGATAAGTTAAAATATTTGGATAACGTTTAGACATTTTCAAATAATATGCTTTCATTTTAAGATCCCTACGGATAGGTTTTGTAATCCATGGAGGGTAGGAGCTTTTATTAGTACAGGAGTAAGGAACACACTCATCAAAAAAGCTGTATAAAATCGAATAAAAATGATCACAAGCTTCATTGACATCACTGAAAGTATTAAATTGATCCCAATCATATTGAAATATAAGATCATAAAGTTTAGAAAAATTAGCGTATTTAAAATTATACATTCGTACATTATTTTTGCAAAGTGCACTACTATTACTGATAATCGAATATGGTACATTAATAGATATATTTAATATTGGATGGTGATTATATTCTCTGTCAAATACTAAATAGCTTTCATTAGATACATTACATATAAGATTACTTATAACCAAATCAAGTAATTTATTTTCAGAATTGTATACATAATTATATTGCTTAGAATCAGAAAATAGTAAAAATTTATGAAATTTACGAATAATTCTTGACTGATTATTATAACAATTATTAGGAAATCTATGACTTACATACTCAGGAATGTTAAAATCACCAACAATGATAAATTCATTACAATTAATTGTTATAAATGTTTCAAAAAAATCGAACAATTGGTCATAATTATCAGATGTAAATGAAGGAGGAATATAAATACCAAATACATAAATAAATTTGTTCTTAAAATAAACTTTACAACAAACAACATCAATTCCAACAGGTATATAGACATCATAATCGCTTAAAGAAACACTTTCGGATTTTAGTGAATTTTTAACTAATAAAATAACTCCACCACCACGAACTGTGTTGAGCACACTGTGATCACGGTCTTTGCGATACACTATATAAGAACCATCGGCGAGTTCAGCGTCAAGAACACTTGGATTAAGCCACGTTTCCGAGAACACTAACAAATCATAGTCTAAAGATGGCAAAAGGGAATATAGTTTGTTAACCTTCATATTGAGACCTTGGACATTCTGATAGTAAACCTGTAGTGACGATGTATTTTCCAAAATTAGTTTTTTTGAACGATAACAGGTATCCCATTATTGTAAGAAATTCTCCACTTCTTTTTACCATCAGAATTACGAGCATCAAGTTCCTTCTTCAGTTGTCTAAATTGTTGTAATTGCAAGGGAGTACGGTCAGGATTTATATATACATTATTAAATTCCGGAAACTGACGTAATTTACTCACATTTTTAATGACAGTTTGAGCAGAAAGCACATCCTTAAAAATTACTTTAATCAAGCGCGGTTTAGATTGATCCTGTGATATCCCTTTACCAATCCTGAATACCTTGGCTATCGGTAAATTAACTGACGGCGTAATTTTCGTTACTATGTCATTAATAAGTGGCATACAGTCCTTGTCCGGCATGTCATCATCAGCAACTCCAGAAATGATAATATTAGTTTCACGACGTTTGCGGTCACTAATCTCAGCGATTACTGTGTCTATAATATTATCCTTATTGCCTAAGCATGGCTGTTGGTTATCAATATTAGAAAGTTTATCTTTAATTCCTTGTAATTCTTCTTGTAAACCAACAATAAGAGATTTTAGCGATTTAATTGTATCAATACTTTTTAAGCATATATTGCATAAAATTTGTATTGATTTGGTAATAGACCGAGTAAATCGATTGGCATCATCAGCTGTTAAATCAAGACAGGCAAGATGGGTAAGTGTATTACATCCATGGCACGAGAAGACCTTCTGAGGATCATTTCCGGCAGCTTTATTACAATTGGGGCAGCTTTTTGACATAATAAAAAAGTTAAACTCGAACTTGAACGAAAATAAACGAAGTAGTAGATTCTTAATGTTTATGATGCAGAGATCAACGACACTTGATAGATTTAACAGGTTTAATTAAGAATATTGCAAATATATAAAAATTTGCAAAAATGAACCTTATGTTTTTAACAGTCTTTTTATAAATAAACGCTAAAGAATTAGAGCACAGTACCTGAATAACTTTGAAAATTATCACACAACACTTATTTTATTAAACTAAATCAGTTCAAAAATAATTACAGCAGATTTAACACTATAAACCCAAAAAAACTTATAAGACTTTACTCAGACATTTACTCATGCCGCCATTGCATATTCATCCATGTGAAAACCGGTATTGAGTATTAATAATTTGCTACTCGTTATAATTTTCGGCAAATTTGAAATTAACTTAGAAAAATGCAAAATGCACAATTTTAAGCGTATGTTAAATGTTTTCACTATTTTATACGTATGAAATAGATAATTTGTTTAACAATTGCCTATTTAGTTTCAATAAATATGTGAAAATCAGTATGGAATATAAATAATTTGCTGCTCATTATAACTTTCGGAAAATTTGAAATTAACTTAGAAAAATGTAAAATATACGATTTCAGACGTATGTTAAATATTTTTCAAATGAAATACATAATTTGTTTAACACTTACCTATTTAGTTTCAATGAACATGTGACAATCGGTATGGAATATTAATAACTTGCCCGGGCCGGCAACAACAGTGGTGCTCACGTTCTCCGGCACCATTCGTATAATTAAATGGTGATGCTCTGCACCAGTGCACCACACACTTTAGCGATAAGTTATTACAATTTTTTTAAATAAGAATGTATGTTATAAAGCTAAAATAATAATAATTATTAGTAATGTAATAAGTAATTTTCCAATTTTGAAATAAAAATTATTTGCATTCGAATTGCTGCCATCTAGTCATGTATTGTTAATAAAATCCAGGTTATGGGTCTTGTACTTGTAGGGTATATATATATATATATATATATATATATATATATATATATATATATATATATATATATATATATATATATATATATATATACGGCCATGACGTAGCTCGCGTTTCGTCCGCCAATTATTGCGGGCCACTATCGTGTTGTTGTTAAGCGTTAACAAGTGGCAACGTCCCTTACAACGAGTAATCTAGACGTGACAACAATGAAATACGTGGAAAGAGTTGGATAGTGGGGATGAAACAAGCGAAGTCAGTATGCAATGCACTACTGACAACTGACTGCACGTGCAGTCGGCTGCGACTGCTGCTTTAATGCACGACACCGACCGTACACGTGTCGCAGCCTGAAACTCGAAGTCGTAAAAAAAGCTTTTGTTGCAATTTCTTTGAGTAAAATCGTAGATTTCCTGGGCTATTAGAAAATAAACAAGTCATTTTTTTGAAAATTATATTTTGTATATTATCAGTTTGCCCTGACATTTGTGCCTTCTATGTTTGAGTATATATTTTGTTGTTTTTTAATGTATTATTTGTTTTCAGTGTCACCATAAGGGTCTCGATTTTAATATGCATTTAATTTCTTATATAAACAACATTTCCTTAGCAATTTTTTTAAAATTAGTTGGTAAAATGGGCCCATAAACCATAACAAAAATAATAAAATGTACACTTTATCCTGAAAATACTTCCGAGACATTTGAATTTATTTCCAGGGTCAGGGATGACGTCACATTGGTATTGGTATCTTTCTCGTGCAGCCTACTACAGAAACTGGTGTGAGAAAGATAGCTATAGGTTTCTTTAAAAATCAAATGCAGTTATAAAAAAACAAGTATGACTTTTATGATACCACGAATTACTTCAAAATTAAACAAATTTCATTTAAAAAAATGGTTTATTTATACCGTTATAAAGTACTCATGGAACAAATAATTAAACAATTTTGTTTTTTCCATTATTATTAAATATTTTATCAAAATATTGTGCTACCTTTCCCGTATAGGATTAGAATTTAATATAAATAAGTAAATAAATAAAAAATATCATCACGTCATCATGGCTTTTACCCGTTGTCGGGTGTGTCATATCTGCAAATAAGCAGATATCGGTAATGAGATGACATATTTCATCCGGAGGGCGGTTACCAGAGCTCATCGTACGGACACCCAAAGTTGGCGTGAAGAGCACACCACAGGTGTCATTTTGTGCCATTTATAAATTATAAATATTTTTTTCGGCAGTGGTCGAGCTCGAACTTGGCACCATAAATTCGTGATTCTGATTCGTTGTACACTCAGCTATGCGACGCCATAATTAGAATAAATATTGCTACATAGGTATCTGACAACATTAGTGCATTCTAATATACAATTTGAAGCTTTTTAATACAGAGTTCATTGATACATGGGCGTATGATTTTAATAAATCGCAATTTATGAAGATATGCTTTTGATTTAAATAAAATAATTGTTAATTAAGTCTAATAAACTAAATATTGCAAAATAGGTATTTGATAATATTAGGGCATTATAGTAGTCAGATTCGTGTATTTTAGGTATTTTTTATTACAGAGCTCATCGACATTTTTTTTCTGTTGCGAAAAAAGTCATACAAATATCTATTTACTTAGAATAAACACATTAAAATCGGTATTGAATATTAATAATAAGATTTTTATTATAATTTTCGTAAAAATTTGAATTTATTGCAAATACAGCCGATATACACGCAAACAGTTTCTTCTTACATATGTTCACTATTTTAATGACATGTAACAAATAATTTGTTTAACAAATACCTATTTACTTAGAATAAACATAATAAATCGGTATTGAATATTAATAATAAGATTTTTATTATAATTTTAGTAAAAATTTGAATTTATTGCAAATATAGCCGATATATACGCAAAGTTTCTTCTTAAATATTTTCACTATTTTATTGACATATAACAAATAATTTGTTTAACAAATATCTATTTACTTAGAATAAACATATTAAAATCGGTATTGAATATTAATAATAAGATTTTTATTATAATTATCGTAAAAATTTGAATTTATTGCAAATATTGCCGATATACACGCAAACAGTTTCTTCTTAAATATTTTCACTATTTGATTGACGTAACAAATAATTTGTTTAACAAATATCTATTTACTTTGAATAAATATATTTAAAACGGTATTGAATATTAATTATAAGATTTTTATTATAATTTTCGTAAAAATTTGAATTTATTGCAAATATAGCCGATATACACGCAAACAGTTTCTTCTTACATATTTTCACTATTTCATTGATATGTGTAACAAATAATTTGTTTAACAAATATCTATTTACGTAGAATAAACATATTAAAATCGGTATGGAATATTAATTATAAGAATTTTATTATAATTTTCGTAAAAATTTGAATTTATTGCAAATATAGCCGATATATCGTACACGCAAACAGTTTCTTCTTAAATATTTTCACTATTTTATTGACATGTAACAAATAATTTGTTTAACAAATATCTACTTACTTAGAATAAACTTAACACTTGAACTGTGCGGACGTGTTGTGTTATCTCTCGAATACATCTTTTTTTCTATTTTATCAATAGAAAAATTAAATTTTTGGTGTTAAAATGCCAACTGAAACACGAAACAAATCTGCGGATTCCGATGAGCTAAACTCTCTCATCAAACGTGCGATTGATAATGCGCTTGGTGAGTTTATGAAAAAAATTGATCTTTCTAATAGCTCACTTTATAATGAAATTCAACTACTTAATTGCGAACTTCAAGAGTGTAAAAACATAATAAAGCACCAAAGTGATTTGATTAAAAGTCTAACCACTGATGAAAGGGTGAACGTGCCGGTTAATCCTCCAAGTGCTTCCTCTGGTGCATCCACTTCAATTTCATCAGGTGTCAAACAGCAAAATGTCAGGTTACCAGCTGTTAAGCAAGACAAACCTCCGACTGCAAATTCAAACGGCTCAGTACAACAGCAAGGCAAAGGTGCGCGCGGCGGCGCTATTCGTGTGTGGGTACAGCACAGGTCCGTACTGATAGCAATTTACACGGTGCTCCGAGACGCGCCTGGCTTCATATAAGTCGGGTCGTCAATAAAGATGTTGCAACTGACGACGTAATCAACTACCTCAAAGAAAAAGGTTTAACTGACTCTTGTGTATGCGATAAAATCGAGCATAAAGGCGACTATGCATCTTTCAAACTTGGCGTCCCGTTCGAGAAACTAGCTCCTTATTCAGATCCAACTATTTGGCCCTCAGGCATTCTGGTGCGTAAGTACTGGTTTCCGCGTAAGTCAACTGGTGGTTTTTTAGGCCCAAGCCAGCAAACCCTGTCATCCGACATGTGAACGAACTTAAGTGCTATTACCAAAATGTCCGTAGCTTAAAAAATAAATTTGAGGACTTTACCCTTTCGGTGTGCGAATCTGATTTCGATATCATAAGTTTAAGCGAGACGTGGTTATCCAATGATATCTTATCCAGTGAATTTCTTCCCCCGGAGTGCTACACTGTCTTCAGAAAAGACAGAAATTTTTCAGTACTGAACGTGTCTCGTGGTGGCGGTGTGCTTCTCGCATTTAAAAACAATATAATTGTCGAAAGTTTAAATACACAACTGTCAGACGTGTTACCTGAATTTGATATAATTTGTTGCAAATGTATATTTAATTCTTTCAATGTTATTGTTGTAACTGTTTACATTCCACATACCCCAACATTACCAAATCTGCAAACGTTTTTTGAATATATGGAACAATTATTATTAAATGAAGAGCATGTAATCTTATTAGGTGACTTTAATATCCCTACATTCAATGCAATTCGAAAGGATACATTGAGAGAGTGTGTAATTAATTTTATGTCTTACATGAACTATGAACAATGTAACAATGTTTGTAATAATGACAATAATTTGTTAGATCTCGTACTCACAAATATAAAATGTAAGGTATTGAGGGAATATCAATACTTTGTAAACGAGGATAAATATCACCCTGCATTAACAATCATCCTGAATATAAATAAGGACACTGATTACAAATTTCCCACATTGAATGCCTCAAAAAATTACAACTTTAAAAAAGCTGATTTCCCTGCTCTGTATAATACTTTATTACATTGTAATTGGTCTAATATTGAGTCGACAGACAACGTGAATGAAGCTGTTAATCGTTTTTATGGCATTTTGTATAATTCACTAGACAAACACGTACCAATATATAAAAATAGAAGCAAGCAACGTTATCCACCTTGGTTTAATCATGATATCATCCGTAATATTAAATTAAAATCAATTTTTTATAGACGTTTTAAAAAATACAACGACAAGAACATCTATCAAGACTATGTTAAATATAGAAAACTTATTAAAAGCCAAATTTCTGATGCTTACAGAGAATATTTACAGAATGCCGAAAATTCTGTCCATAACGATCCCAAAAAATTCTGGAATTTTATTCGTCACAAAAATAATAACAGTAGGCTTCCATCCACAATGAACTTAGATGATAATATTTGTAATAATCCGAATGATATTCTAAATTTATTTAAAAACTATTTCCAAAGCGTATTTTCTAACGTACCTTGTGTAAGGAACCATGTTAACAGTGCTAATGCAGCGCACTGTGAAAATATAAATATATCGCACATAACGGAAATGGATATAGTTACCGCATCGAAAAAACTCAAAAACAAAAATACAACAGGTGTGGACCAAGTTCCTTGCTTCTTAGTCAAAGACTGTGTCAATGCTTTCGTCGAACCACTTTTGGTAATTTACAATTTGTCTCTCACAAGTGGAATATTTCCTGAACTGTGGAAAGAGTCTAAGGTTTGCCCTGTTTTAAAATCTGGCAACCCTTCCGACGTACGTAATTACAGGCCCATTTCAATTATTACAAACTTTTCCAAACTTTTTGAATTAGTTCTTTATGCTCAAATATATCCGAAATTGCATAGTCTTATATCCCCGTACCAACATGGATTCGTTTCAAACAAATCAACCATAACTAATTTGTGTTCATTTACTCAATACGTTGCTGAAATTTTAGATTGTCAAGGTCAAGTCGATGTCATTTATACGGACTTTACAAAGGCTTTTGACATTCTGGACCATAATAGAATTCTTAACAAATTAAAAGATTTTGGTTTTAACAATTTATTTGTTAAATTTTTCGCAAGTTATCTCAAAAATCGTGTTCAAAGAGTCACATACAACGGCTTTACTTCCGAACAGTATCTTGCAAGTTCTGGAGTACCACAAGGCTCGAATCTCGGGCCACTTCTTTTCTTGCTCTTTATTAATGATTTACCAGATAATTTAGATTGTAATGTCCTTATGTATGCAGATGATGTAAAATTATTTCTTAAAATTAATAATATTAACAACTGTTTAACATTACAAGAAAACATTGATAAATTATGGACCTGGTGTGAAACGAATGTACTTTTTCTTAACATTTCAAAATGTAAAGTTATGAGTTTTTCACAAAAAAAAACAGCTTGTTATTTTTAATTATAATGTTAACAGAACTACACTGGAACGTTGTAATGTATTTAAAGACTTGGGTATTTTGTTTGATGGTAAATTATTATTTCATTCTCACATAGTGGAATTAATAAAGTCTTTAAATAAAACACTGGGTTTCATTATAAGAAACACAAAACAATTTTCTAATGTATCCACCATAATAACTTTGTATTATGGCTTCGTACGGAGCAAAATGGAATATGGAATATTGATATGGTTCCCTCTATTCAACCACTATCGTAATCTTTTAATAACAATTCAAAGAAAATTCTTCAAATACATATGGCACAAACATTTTGGCTCTTATCCAGAAAGAGGAATTGATAATTTCACATTGAACATATTTAATATTCCAACAGTGCTAAACAGACATAAAATTATTTGTCTGCACTTTCTTTATAAATTGTTACATAATGAATACGATTCCCCGGATCTCCTATGTTCTCTTTACTTTCGTGTACCTAGAGTAAATAGTAGGCAACATCAACTATTCCACATTCCAAAATGTCGTACAAATGTGTTATTTAAATCACCAATTGTTACTTTATGTAACTATTACAATGAAATATGTACTCAATGTGATATATTCGACTGCACATTCAATGACATTCATCGTGTTATTCAATAATTACTTGTATTACTTCTCTTGTCATATTCATGTAACTTTTTACTTTGTAATTGGGATTTGTCCTGTAAAGTAAATAAACTATTATTATTATTATTATAAACATAAAAATCGATATTGAATATTAATAATAAGATTTTTATTATAATTTTCGTAAAAATTTGAATTTATTGCAAATATAGCCGATATACACGCAAACAGTTACTTCTTAAATATTTTCACTATTTCATTGATATGTGTAACAAATAATTTGTTTAACAAATATCTATTTACTTACAATAACCATATTAAAATCGGTATTGAATATTAATAATAAGATTTTTATTATAATTTTCGTAAAAATTTGAATTTATTGCAAATATAGCCGATATACACGCAAACAGTTTCTTCTTAAATATTTTCACTATTTTATTGACATGTAACAAATAATTTGTTTAACAAATATCTACTTACTTAGAATAAACATAAAAATCGGTATTGAATATTAATAATAAGATTTTTATTATAATTTCTGTAAAAATTTGAATTTATTGCAAATATAGCTGATATACACGCAAACAGTTTCTTCTTAAATATTTTCACTATTTTAATGACATGTAACAAATAATTTGTTTTACAAATATCTATTTACTTAGAATAAACATTTTAAAATCGGTATTGAATATTAATAATAAGATTTTTATTATAATTTTCGTAAAAAATTGAATTTATTGCAAACATAGCCGATATACACGCAAACAGTTTCTTCATAAATATTTTCACTATTTTATTGACATGTAACAAATAATTTGTTTAACAAATATCTACTTACTTAGAATAAACATAAAAATCGGTATTGAATATTAATAATAAGATTTTTATTATAATTTCTGTAAAAATTTGAATTTATTGCAAATATAGCTGATATACACGCAAACAGTTTCTTCTTAAATATTTTCACTATTTTAATGACATGTAACAAATAATTTGTTTTACAAATATCTATTTACTTAGAATAAACATTTTAAAATCGGTATTGAATATTAATAATAAGATTTTTATTATAATTTTCGTAAAAAATTGAATTTATTGCAAACATAGCCGATATACACGCAAACAGTTTCTTCTTAAATATTTTCACTATTTTATTGACATGTAACAAATAATTTGTTTAACAAATATCTACTTACTTAGAATAAACATAAAAATCGGTATTGAATATTAATAATAAGATTTTTATTATAATTTCTGTAAAAATTTGAATTTATTGCAAATATAGCTGATATACACGCAAACAGTTTCTTCTTAAATATTTTCACTATTTTAATGACATGTAACAAATAATTTGTTTTACAAATATCTATTTACTTAGAATAAACATTTTAAAATCGGTATTGAATATTAATAATAAGATTTTTATTATAATTTTCGTAAAAAATTGAATTTATTGCAAACATAGCCGATATACACGCAAACAGTTTCTTCTTAAATATTTTCACTATTTTATTGACATGTAACAAATAATTTGTTTTACAAATTTCTATTTACTTAGAATAATAGTATATTATACGCCAAGGTTGAGAAGATAATCATTATTGACCCAGCGCCAAGATTGTAACACGAGGGCGAAGCCCGAGTGATACAAGGCGCCTGGTCATTAATGATCTTCTCAACCGTGGTTTAATACTATTTTTTTCACTACTAGCTCCTAAATTCTATTTAACGAATTTTATATTAATAATAACATAAGAATTTTGACATTAATATTTATTAATATCTATAAAAACTAAGTAGGCAGAAATAAAATTCTTTTGTTTTTAATATTGTTTTAAATATTTGACATTTCATTTTGATAACAATTAGTAAGCATGTTTGAAGAAAGTAATACGGAAAATTGTACTCCTCCGGAAATTAAAGAAGCGGCACAAAATGTGCAGTTTGATACATTGCTGCCAGAAAAATCTAAACCGATATATATGAAAGTGTATACAAGTTTTAAAGAATGGTGTCTAACAAAAAAAGTGACTAAAATCTCGGAAAATGTACTCCTAGTATATTTCCAGGAGCAAGCACACAATAAAAGACGTACTTCCGCTACCATTTTAGCTGAAAATGGTGGTGACATAGGCTACATTGAAGAGTCCCTCGCTGATAAAATGAGGATTGCTGGAATGGTACAAGGGGCATCACTCCCTTCAGCCCCATCAGAACCGATTGTTCCTATAGCCAGTGAATGTGAGACTACGAGCCCTTCAACAACTTACTGTCCAAGCCCCATACCTCAATCAATGATGCCAGAAATTCAAAATGCGACAATAAATATAGGAAACACTCAAACCTCATTGAATACTGGTTCTGCAGCAATAAATTTGACTTGTCACAATTGCACTATCAATTTCAATTATAAATAGCAAATAAATGTTACCTGTTTTGTGTTTTTACATAGAAATGTAATTATAACCCTAAAAAATGTACAATGTAAGATAATTGAAATAATGTTACAATACACACTTACCTTTTCATAGATTTAACAATAAATAAATACCTAAATTAACATTTCGCATTGTAAATATAATGTGAACGCATGAAAAATTTGATAAGAAATAAGATCATAAGATTTTTAATCTAAAATTTAACTATTGCCAACTTGAAATTAGGCGGCAAATTTAAATATAATGTTTTCTTTGCGTTTAATAAGTTAAATAAATTCAGAAGCTTGAATTTCTTTAAAAAGTGACACTTCGCATAATTAACCATGGTCAATAATAATTCATTATTAACCGTTGTTAAGCGTTGCTAAGGAAGCGGTAGAGAAAAACAATTTCACAACTCAATAACAAGTCAATAATCGTATGTTTAAAATATATTAAAATCGGTATTGAATATTAATAATAAGATTTTTATTATAATTTTCGTCAAAATTTGAATTTATTGCAAATATAGCCGATATACACGCAAACAGTTTCTTCTTAAATATTTTCACTATTTTATTGACACGTAACAAATAATTTGTTTAACAAATATCTATTTACTTACAAAAACCATATTAAAATCGGTATTGAATATTAATAATAAGATTTTTATTATAATTTTCGTAAAAATTTGAATTTATTGCAAATATAGCCGATATACACGCAAACAGTTACTTCTTAAATATTTTCACTATTTCATTGATATGTGTAACAAATAATTTGTTTAACAAATATCTATTTACTTAGAATAAACATATTAAAATCGGTATTGAATATTAATAATAAGATTATTATTATAATTTTCGTCAAAATTTGAATTTATTGCAAATATAGCCGATATACACGCAAACAGTTTCTTCTTAAATATTTTCACTATTTTATTGACATGTAACAAATAATTTGTTTAACAAATATCTATTTACTTACAAAAACCATATTAAAATCGGTATTGAATATTAATAATAAGATTTTTATTATAATTTTCGTAAAAATTTGAATTTATTGCAAATATAGCCGATATACACGTAAACAGTTTCTTTCTTAAATATTATTACTATTTTATTGATATATAACAAATAATTTGTTTAACAAATATCTACTTACTTAGAATAAACATATTAAAATCGGTATTGAATATTAATAATAAGATTTTTATTATAATTTTCGTAAAAAATTGAATTTATTGCAAATATAGCCGATATACACGCAGTTTCTTTTTAAATATTTTCACTATTTTATTGACATGTAACAAATAATTTATTTAACAAATATCTATTTACTTAGAATAAACATATTAAAATCGGTATTGAATGTTAATAATAAGATTTTTTTTATAATTTTCGTAAAAAATTGAATTTATTGCAAATATAGGCGATATACACGCAACCAGTTTCTTCTTAAATATTCTCACTATTTTATTGACAATTTGTTAACATGAAATAAACAATTTGTTCAACAAAAGCCAATTTACATAATAGACATATTTATATCAATATGGATTATTAATAATAATTGTGGACATGCAATAGATAATTTGTTTAATTTACTTTTCGTAAAATTATTACAGTATAGGTCTCCCAAAAGAGAAACTCATCTGGGTTGCGTAAAAGATAACTTGCGATAGCACGATGAAAAGAGAGAAATAATAGATTTCTAGGAAAATAATCACTTGTACAGTCTGTGAAGCAAGTTGTATCACTGCTCGGCAACATCCGCTCATCTTCGTTCGTATTCGCGCCTACGAAAGATTTTGGTGGGTAATAGGGGAGCATCTCAGGCGTTCTAATCCTACAGCTCCGAAGTGCTACGCGTCCTAAATGCCAGACGTCCGTAATGCCATAAGTGATAAACGTATGTCGACTACCAGACCCGAAGTTTTCCGACATCACAATGCCACAAGTACTAAAGTGGGACGAATTGGGACAGGATGAGAAGTATTCTCGGCGTATGAACCATTCATTACAGGTCGCTACATGCACGTATCTATGTCGCATTTCGCCTATTAAAATATAGATGGCTGTACTATTAACTTTGAAATTTAGTATTTATTTATTACATTTGAAATTGTTTATTTGAAATTAAGTAAATAATATAAATAATAAACACGTTTTATGAATAATATTTTATTCAATTTAATAATAAAATATTTTATTATCTTAATAGGACTATTTAATATAATAATACAGAGTAACAAAAAAGATAAGTTAAACAGAATCATTCTTCATTTTTAAGATGTTCTAATCTAACGCTCATAATCTTGAATCCTTAAATGTAGCTGGCAATAAATTCTATCATTCCTTTATCTAAAATTATTTTCACACTTCTTATATTGTTTTCTGCTCTTCTTGGCTGTAAGACAGCTAGTGTAGGATAAATGATAAGTAATAAACTTTATTGACTTGATTCACAAAGTTTATAATAGAAAAGGTATTTATTACCAGAGAAAAAACAAAAATTGACAATTCAAACAAAAACCTGTCAAATCCTACTTTAACACTTCAACTCTGTCTATAATACAGTTCTCCAATGTCCATATGCCAATTCAGTAGATGACGCTCACATCAGCGCCAATTTTAAATAGACAAAATTACAAAATGGCAATATTCCGCTGCTGTTGATATTTTATAAAAATATTACAAGGTATTAATGCCATGGAAACTTTGTGTATTCTAGCCAGTAGGTATGAAATAAAAAGTATTATCTACCTGCTTTCCAAATCGGATGAAGATTTTCACAGCCCCGTACGCATATACTTATTAACTATTACTTAATAGGTATATGCCCGCACGGGAGGCGCCATATTAATATATATATATATATATATATATATATAAAATAATTTGTTATAATGGATACTAGGTAGGTATTTATAATAATTTCAAGGCGGCACGCGGGTTTATATAGGAGATTTTTAAGAATACATAAAAATGTAGGGCGGGTCACACAATCTTTATGAATTTTTTCACACATCCCTATGGGTAGCGCCATATTGAAATATATATTAAATAATTTGCTATAATGCATATTATTTATTTATAATAATTTTAAGGAGGCACGCGAACTTATATAGGAGATATCTAAAAATATATATACATTTATAAATTCTGCCATATCTTCATCGTCAGTTAATATTGGATAAATGATAAGAAATAAAAATATTAAAGTATAATGACATTTTGAAACTTTACAAAGTTAATGTTACTATGCATGTCAATTACTATTTATTATTAATTTTAAAACGTTGATTGATTGTTATTGAAAATAACTGTACTTTTATTTCTGTTTATAAATAATATTGCACTACTTCCAGATTGCAAATAAACCAGAATTTATATTTTCAATTTTCGTAAAAATTATTTTATTTTTCTAATACGGTAAGACTGGTATGCGCGAGCTATTAGCGTCTTGATGCAAAAATGGCAGATTCAAATTATCACGACCCTGTATATCTACCATGATACAAACGCGCGGTCTAAATAGTTATTTAAAATATTTGAATACATTGCTATTATAACTCATAAACACAACTGTTAGTTTAATAATTTGATTAATTTGAAAATTAAAGAGGTAATTTAACAAAATAAATACTACAACGTTATCAGTATTGTTAAGTCAACATTTTTTTTTATCTGAATTTATTTTGTAATGGTACCCTATTTTCTAAATTTAAATATAAATTTTACAATAAGTACAAATAATGAATAAATACAAAAATGCATCTGTTTACAAAATTTAAAAATGTTTATTGTTTGCGTAAAAAGAGAGAAAAATATTCTTAATTAAAATAAACATATATATCTGGAAAGGTTAAACAAAAAAGTAAACTTATTTCTATAAGTTCGTAATTATTTACTTAATAATACATACGTAAATATTTAAATATGCAATATATCAGTGTCAAGAAATAGTATAGTCTCAATATTGTAACGTGTGCCACTGACTGAAGAGTATTCGGGCGCCGCTACTGGTGGAATGTTCCCGAGCGAAACGTGTTGATTACACCGATTACCTAAATCTATTGTGCTCGGTATTGACACTGACCAATAACATAATGTTAATATTTAACTAATTGTGACTCAATAAAAAAAATATATTTAAGTGTATGAATGATCCTTTATCCTTACAAAAAACATCAAACTTCTACAAAAATTAACAGATTATTAATTGAAAATGCTATTCAATACATTTAAGTATCATCTCTACTAAATTATCCAAATCGAGATTAAATTTCCGTTTTATAACAAAAAAAAACTAAGTATCTTACTGGAATGTATATTGTTTATTTATTTATAAATACATATTATATTTTTTTAATGAAAGAAGTTATCTATTGATGTTAAATAGTGTTATTTTTCATACCAGTTAGCGGATACTTACTTCTGGTAACAAATGTAATCAATAATTATATGATTAATTTCAACAAATTTGTACCATTGTACTTAATGATGAAAACCAACAGAAACAGAACCGTAAATGATTTTTTCTTCAATCGTCATAAAAGTAGCATCTTTTGTGACTTGATTCACAAGGTAGAAATAAAATAAATAAATATCCATAGAAACTATACAGAATCAACGAATAAGAAATAGCCTTAATAAAAGAAACCTGTAATATCGCCCTAAATGTCACTATAACACGCTAGGTAACCTAAGAATAAAGTTACTAAATACGATCCATAGCTGTCAAATTTAAATATATAACCTGTGAATTGAAATATAAACAGAGTTTACTTTTGAGGAAATAACATTATTAAAGAACAGCAGACTTACAGATTACAATTACAGGGACGGTAATGAGCATAAGAATACTTAGAATTAAAGTGATAAGAAAAGATTATATTGTTTTGCAGTGATTCGTGGACATCTTTCAGCGACACTGTTAGATTTCCATCCAATTGAACTTCAGGGGACTTACATTATATTATAATCCTTCAAAATCCGACATAAATGCACACAAGGAGGATATAAAATTGCACAGTTTTTATTTAAACGTCAAAACGTGAAAATTTTCATTTCAATGTTTATAACCACAAGGGAACAAATAAGTATCCATAGCTACAGGGCAATTGAAATCGCAAACGTAATTTACGTAAAATGTAACGTCAGTAGTATATATTTTTCTTTAAATATCTACGTTTGAAAAAAAAATATAATGTGTCATTCGGAGTAAAAGTGTCTTTGTGTGCCTCGCGTGCATTTATCCGACTCGCTTCGCTCGTCGTTTAAACTTCCACGCTCGTCACACAAAGTCTATTTACTCCTAATAACACAATATACTATTTTCAACAGATTCGAATAATAGGAATCTTGGTAGTTGTTGTTATTGTTACTAGAATTGTATGATAGAGCCCTAGTTATTTGATTAAATTGTAATACGATATTAACTGTTGTCATTTTTATGTTTTTCTCCAGTTCTCTACGTTTCTAAATGACACATTTCAACAAGAATCTAAATTAAAAACCATTTCTTGTTATATATATACGTATTTAAATTTGGCTGTATTCATTCTCCCGGTTTTTAAATGTTCTTATCTGTTATTGAGCCTTCTATACTATTTTTTTTCTTCCACAGCACCATTAATAACAAATATAATAATTCTTTTGGGTTTAGGAAATGTCATGTCAAAAAATCAAGTAAATAAATGTCAAATAAGGAAATGAAATAACTTCATATTTGTATACATTACAATACTATAAATTGTATAGAGACAGTTTATAAGGAGTCACGAGTATAGGAATTTCATACTATACCATAAACTATATTGTTTTTAATATTGTATACGAAACAATATTGTTTTCAATACAAGTGTCACGAGAATAAGGCTGAATAAATTGTATAGAGACAGTTTACAAGGAGTCACGGAAATACGAACTTCATACATTATATCAAACTATGTTGTTTTCAATATTGTACATGAAACAATATTGTTTTTAATACAAGTGTCACGAGAATAAGGCTGTTTGACATAAAAAATTGCCCACCTCGAATAATATTATAAATAAGCAGTATGCATTATAACAAATTATTTAATATATACTTTAATATAGCACCCTCCATAGGAGGGTATTAAAAAAATTCAAAAACTTTGCGTTTCAACACAACGATAGTGAAAGTTATATCTAGTGTAATATTATTTATTATATGAATATTCTTATGAATACATAAATATATAAATATCAAGTATAATACCTTCATGTAATCAACAATATATTATTTTTCCGGATCGTATCACTACGAAAGTAATTCGATTGCATTTTTTACTCTTTATAGTAAATTAGAAATTTCTAATTTCACCGGCCAAATTTCCTTTGATTTATTTTATTTTGTAAGTAGCTAATTATTTGTGAATCAAGTCAATAAAATTTATTTCTTATCATTTATCCTACACTAGCTGATGATGAATTTATGGTAGAATTTATAAATGTGTTACAGCCACGAAGAGCAGAAAACAATATAAGAAGTGTGAAAATAATTTTAGATAAAGGAATGATATAGAATTTATTGCCAGCTACATATAAGGATTCAAGATGATGAGTGTTAGAACATCTTAAAAATGAAGAATGATTCTGTTTAACTTATCTTTTTTGTTACTCTGTATTATTATATTAAATAGTCCTATTAAGAAAAGAAAATATTTTATTATTAAATTAAATAAAATATTATTCATAAAATGTGTTTATTATTTATATTATTTACTTAATTTCAAATGAACAATTTCAAATGTAATAAATTAATACTAAATTTCAAAGTTAATAGTACAGCCATCTATATTTTAATAGGCGAAATGCGACATAGATACGTGCATGTAGCGACCTGTAATGAATGGTTCATACGCCGAGAATACTCCTCATCCTGTCCCACTTTAGTACTTGTGGCATTGTGATGTCGGAAAACTTCGGGTCTGGTAGTCGACATACGTTTATCACTTGTGGCATTACGGACGTCTGGCATTTAGGACGCGTAGCACTTCGGAGCTATAGGATTAGTACGACTGCTACGCACTCGGTAATAGTACCTACCAATATTTATGTTGTGCTACAAATTTTTACTATTTTGTAGACATGAATTGATTGTTATTAATAAGCTTCTTAATATAATTTTCGTAAAAATATTCAATTATATGCAAAATATAGCCGAAATGTACGCAGTCAGTTATATGCTATTTTTTTTTACTATTTTGTTGACATGAAACATAATTTGTTCTACAAATGCATATTTACTTAGAAAAAAAAATATTAAAATCAGTATTTAATGTTAATAATAAGATATTTATTATAATTTTCTTATAAATATGCAATTATTACGGCAATAACCTAAATATATGCAATCAGCTGTATGCACTAGACGCGTCCAGATTCCTAGAAAAACCCGGACGCATGACAGACCAATAAATAAAGAACAGTGCCCTCTACAACAACAACGCGATTTTCATGAAAAAGATATAAAATATGTAACTACTATTGCCATCTCTAGGATATTTAGTACTTCCCATGAATTCCGCACGACACTAGCGACAACACCGCAAACGATAGTGAAAATGTGTATGCTCTCTTTGAGAACGTCCTCAAAAAGAGCCAATGTCCGCAAGCAGTCTTCTTTATATAAAGTTTAGACTTCAAAAGGTCGTCTGTACATACACACACACATATATATATATATATATATATATATATATATATATATATATATATATATATATATATATATATATCGGTTTATTAAAAAGAACATGTTGATTTTTAAGTTTAATAAGTACAGTGTCATCGCTTAATATGGTGCAACTGTTACAGTTTATTTCTGCGCTAGCTTTCTATATTCTATATTCTTATTTAACTTTCCTTCAACCTTATTTCTCTTACCGTATCATATTAAATCTGGTTTATGTTGTGTGTTTCTTAGTTTTCTTTCATGTTTCATTCCTTCACTGTTCTTTGTCAAGTCAATTGTTTAGCTTGTTGTGTATATAAGGCTGAAATAGATCATCTTCATGTAATTCATTGTTAATAAATCTGAAGTAACGTACCTCTTTCTATTATTGCAGTGATAGTTTAAGATTTAGGCCTGCTTTTAGTGCATGTGTTTATATCTTTTCTAACCTAAGAACAGACCGCTAGTGTTTATAAATTTAAAAGTTTTATTTGGTAGGTCGTGTCGAGATTAAGGCGCGTTTACGCTCTCGCCGCACAACGTTTAAATTGTTAATAATTGAATTAATGGTTAGCGAGCATCTAGTACCGAACTGTATTATTTTTAGTGTTGCATTGTCCTTGTATATTACTCTAGGAATGTATTCCAACTTTAGTTCCTCGCTTAAACATTGTTTAATTCTATGGTCGTCGCTGTAAACCATCCTTTAGTGGTGTTCTTGAGATTTTTATCGTAATTTATTTTACGTTGGTGATATCTCCTTCCTGTGTAAAATTCTTCACTTTACTGGAAGAAGAGAACTTCCTTTTTTTTGGGGGATTCTGGGTTAAGCCTCGTGGTTGAACGGTTGGGGATTGTTTTAACTCATAGTTGGCGAGCGAGTTTTTCTTTTTTAAAGACGCGGAGTAGTGTTCCCGGATATTAAAATTACTCAAGAGGGTCGCGCCGAGTGCGGATTTGATTAATAGCGGGATTTGAGGACTGTCCAGTGGGTTATTTTTTTGGTGGGTGACCACGTGTTGGTGTGTGCACCACTGTTTGGGTTTTCCCCGGACGTCCAGCTCTACGGAGGATATACTGCTGCTCCCGCCGTCTTCGCTTCAGGACATTTCCACTGATTTCCTGCTAACTTGCCGCCCAGCGCCCAAACGGCCAATCTGCCAGCCCTACCATTCCTAACCACCAGTCGCCACTTGGAACTTGGATGAGTCATTTTATTTTTATTTCTATTTTTTTCATTAGTCTTATTTTGTACATCATTCTATTGTTGCACTGTATTAGCGAAGAGAGGTTTCAGATAAATTTGTGCACATTGAGTGCAATATTACTCTCTTTTATTAACGCATTATTGTTGGACAGACAGTGTCAGACTGTCTTTACTGTTATTATTAGCATCAATAATTGTTGTCTAAAGTTTTACCGTTTGCGGATGGTTCGACACCCGGTTTCAACTGGCTTGAACGGCCTGCGTCGTATGGTTGGCCAACAATGGACGTATAGATGTCGATCGGGTTACGGGCTTTTCGCGAACGCCGTGACAATTTATATTATCAACTTATTATCAACTTTTTATTATAATTAAACATTTATTTACATTTCGTATTCGTATTATTTTGGGGAAAACATTATTACGTTTTCAGGCAACAGTAGAATCACGGTAAGTGAAATTCTTATTTAGTCATTTTTTTTGTATTTTTCTTATGTACCGTCCTTTTCGTAATTTTGAGGTGAAAAATTACGTGGCGCCCTTTAATCCCTTTTATGTCATTAATATTAAGAACCCCCCCCATTCTTCACTGTCTAAAAGCTGGCGGCCGCACACCTGTCAACTAGGGTGCGTAGTTGACTCCCGCACCTTTCTGTGCAACTAACGTCACAAGTATTTTGGCGCCCAACGTGGGGCCCCGTCGTTCAAAAGAGCCTTGTTAATTTTTATTGTTGTCATCATTGTTGTTGCTATTATTGTTGCTACCATTGTTGGGACCATTGTTGTCATCATTATTGTGTCCTTGTACTGTTTTGCCCATATTTCAGTTTTGGCCATTTATAAAAAAAATTCTTTAACTTTTTTTGGTTTGGGGTCACTTTGGTTAGTGTAGCCATATTGAGTTTTGGGGACCATTTTTGGGTCATTAGGGGCTACTTGATCACTGGGGCCGTGAAACTTAAATTTTTTCCGTTTGCTGTCTTTAGGAAGTAATTTAGGGTCGGGTCACTGTCAGTTCATTTTAGCGAGTAGGGCTTTATTGGTAGGGATATTAGTTTTGATTTAGGGTACCATGGAGTTCAAAATGGAAATAGGTCGGTTAGGCAAGGACGAATTAGTGTACGAGCTGAAAATTAGGGGTTTCGACGAAGTGAGTAAGGTAGAAGACATGAGGCGTTCTCTTCGCGCATTGATGAAATTGGAGAAAAATTCTAGCTTCGAATTGCCCGAGTATCGATTCATTTTTAGAGATGATGCTGCGGCCTTGGAAGCAAACATCGCAGAAATTTCTAAATTAATCGCATATAATAAGATTGGAACGAAAATCGCTCACGGGTTTGGTAGAATAAATAGGGCGGTGACGACAGAGAATACTGAAGTAAAGCAGCGCGCTCAAATTCTTTTGAAGTTAGTTACGCTTGGGTCGAAATTGAAATCCAAAGCTAAAGTTATGAGAACTTCTTCAACTCTTATTAGCCCTTTATTGCACGCGTCCTTGAGAGAATTAGACTTGTCAGATTCGGATTCAGGTTCCGCAGAAGATAGTGAGGTAGTTGAGGCTACGGTGAAGCCAAGCGGTGTGTCGATTCCAGTGGTAAAATGGAATTTGAAATTTAATGGGGATTGTAGGCAAATGTCTTTAAGTTCATTTTTGGAGCGTGTAGAGGAATTACGTCATGCGCGTAATGTTACGAAGACACAACTTCTTGCATCTGCTGTTGATGTGTTCGGGTATTGCGTTAGTCTGGTTCAGGGCGAACAAACATTTATTTCGGACTTGGGACGATTTGGTCGCAGGGTTGCGCGATGAATTCTTACCAGTAAACTATGAGGAAAAACTCTTTGACGAGATAAAACCACGTACCCAAGGTCCAAATGAGTCGATCGGAGAATATATCGCGGTCATGACATTATTGTTCTCTAGATTACAAACGAAACTTTCGGAAGAGTATAAAGTTAATATTCTGATGCGCAATATTCTACCGTTTTATCAAAGTCAGCTAGCTTTGACTGAAGTCAAGTCTACAACAGAATTGCAGAAGCTCTGTAAAAAATTAGACCAAAGGAAAGATTCCATTGATCGATTCGCACCTCCACCGCGGCAACAGTCGTTGCTAGAGCCCGACTTAGCCTATATACACGCCGATCCTACATCATCAGGTAATCCTTCCCCCTCAGATCAAATCGGCGAAGTCAGGGAAGACAAGTCCCGTAAATGCTGGAATTGCGGTAAACAGGGGCATATCGCTCGCAATTGTCCTCCACCTCATAAACGTCATTGTTATAAATGTGGGGAGCCGGACGTTACGGTGAACACGTGCCCTAAGTGTCGTTCGGGAAACGGCAATCGGTAGGCGTAAACGGCCGTATACGCCACCGACGTTGGTCATTAGCGGCCGCTATTAATAAAGCACAGTTGTATTTCGTGCTCGCACACGTACAGGGCGATGAGCGACCCTATTTGGAGGTGACCATTTTGGGGAAAAGTTTTTTTGGGTTGTTAGATTCAGGGGCTTCGCGAACCGTTGTTGGGGCAACGGGGTATGAACTATTGTTAAAATTGGGTTTGAAACTTAGGAATAGTCCAAGCAGCTGCACTGTAGCTAATGGAGAACGATGTTATAGTCCAGGTGAAATTGAAGCACCTATTCGGCTTCGCGATCAAGTCAAGTTGCTTAAATGTGTGGTTGTCCCTTCTCTGTCGCATAATCTTATATTGGGGGCAGATTTTTGGAAGATTATGGGGATCGTGCCGGATTTGCGGCGAGGAGAATGGACATTTTCGGAAAACCCTGTTAGGGTAGATTCGGTCAATGGGGCCACGGCGCGCTCGTCCCTGACACCGAAGCAAGAGGATGACTTGAAGCAGTTGGTAAACGGTATGTTGGGGGAGACTACGTCAGATGCAGTTGGGTGTACAGATCGGGTGGAACACGTCATCCGGACTAATAGTCATCCGATTAAGCAACGCTACTATCCGGTGTCGCCTGCGATGCAGAAACACGTGGACAGGGAACTGGATGACATGCTGCAGAAGGGAATCGTCGAAAGTTCAACCAGCCCATGGTCGTCACCGATCTTATTGGTCCCCAAGAAGGACGGAACGTACCGCTTCTGCGTAGATTTTCGGAAACTCAACGGAGTTACTGAGCGAGATGCATATCCTTTGTCTTATGTATCGAGTACACTCGACAAATTACGGGACGCCCAGTACCTAACATCGTTAGACATTAAGTCAGCCTACTGGCAAATTCCGGTAGCAGAGGAATCGAGGAAATTCACGGCTTTTACAGTACCTAATCGGGGGTTGTTTCAGTTCAGAAGGATGCCGTTCGGTTTACACAATGCACCAGCCACCTGGCAGAAGTTTATTGATGGCATTATCGGTGTGGACTTGGAGCCTTATGTGTTTGTGTATCTTGACGATATCATCATTGTTACTCCGACCTTCGAGAAGCACCTCGAAATTTTGAGGGAAGTCTTGCAACGGTTGAGGGATGCGGGGCTGACGTTGGGTAGGGACAAATGTCAGTTTTGTAGGTCAGAGCTAACGTACTTGGGCTACGTGGTAGACAAATATGGGTTACATGTGGATCCGGAAAAGGTACGGGCTATCCTGGAGCTGAAATCTCCTAAGACTGTTTCTGAGGTGCGTAGGGTCCTGGGAATGGCGTCGTGGTACAGACGTTTTGTGCCAAACTTCTCCTCCGTCATCGCTCCATTGACGCAACTTTTGCGAAAGAAAGTTAAGTTCCATTGGGATTCAAATTGCGAAGGTGCTTGGTCGCGGATAAAGGAACATCTGGTGTCTGCACCTATACTATCGTGTCCGGACTTTACGAAGGAATTTGTGCTGCAGACGGACGCATCCGATTTTGGGTTTGGGGCAGTGCTAACGCAGGACCACTCGGATGGAGAAAAGGTTATCTGCTACTTATCACGCTCTCTGACTCGGCAGGAGCAAAAGTACTCGACGACCGAAAAGGAGTTATTGGCAGTGTTGTGGTCGATCGAGAAGTTACGACAATATATAGAGGGCACTCAATTCAAAGTGATCACGGATCATTACTCTCTCCTGTGGTTGCATAGCCTGACGAACCCTTCCGGTCGGTTGGCTCGATGGGCAGTACGCCTCCAACAGTACGATTTTAAGATCATCCACAGGAAGGGCAAGGATCATGTGGTGCTGGATGCACTATCCCGCTCGGTTCCGACTATTAATAGTATTGGGGTGGAAAACTGTAAGGATTTGTGGTATTCTAGGTTATGTAGATTGGTTGAGGAGAATCCCTTACGTTTTCCAACGTTTAGGATTACTAACGGCGAGCTTTTCAAATTCGTTCGTCCGGAGTATGTTGGCTTAGCCGACGATGGAGACGCATGGAAGAAGGTGGTTCCAAAAGCTCAGCGTATGGAGTTGGTGGAACATTGTCATGACCACCCTACAAGTGGACATTTAGGGGGGTACAAGAGTTATCACCGCCTTCGTCAATGTTATTATTGCCCGAAAATGAAATCGGATGAGATAAAATGCGATCCGAAACTTTCGTTACACACAGACACATCAACACACATACATACAGCATTGTAAAAATGGTAAAATCGTATTATAGGGACCCTAAAACATGCTTATTCACTAAAAACTAATCATTAAATTTTTTGACCAAAGACAATACCTTAAAAATTAGAAGAGTAGGACAAAATTTATTCATATAATGAATTTAAATTTTAAAAATCTAAATATAAAGAATAGATATAAGTAGAATTTTTGATGTAGAGTGTAGGTACACAAGAAATGTTACATACAATAGGGCGCGAGCAGTCATGTGATTTTGTTGGACTTGACAAGTAGATATGGGGGCCCGTGTCACAATGATAGCTAGTTATTATGTACACAGATGTCAAATATAGAAATTTACGTGTCTCCTTTAATGGTTTCTATTCACATCCATTTATTGCCGGCTCTGGTGTACCTCAGGGTTCTAATCTTGGTCCTTTGTTGTTTAATTTATTTATTAATGATATAGTTACTTGCATAAATTACTCTCAATGCCTGCTCTATGCTGATGACTTAAAACTCTATACAGTAGTTAATACAGTTGACGATTGTTTAAAACTCCAATACGATATTAATAATCTTTTAACTTGGTCATTCAAGGCAAAATTGTTCTTTAATACATCCAAATGTGATATTATGACATTTTCGATGAAAAAGTCTCCTATCATCCACAATTATGTAATGGATAGTTCGGAGTTATCTAGAGTTGCCGTAAAAAGGGATCTTGGGGTTCTATTTGACCCAAAATTTGATTTTTCTTCTCATATTAATGACATTGTTTCATGCAGCTATAAAAACCTTGGATTTATTGTACGGAATTCTCGTGATTTTCAGAACTTAGCAACCCTTAAATCCCTTTTTAATTGCTTTGTGCGAGCAAAATTAGAATACTGCTTTCTTATCTGGAATCCTCTATACAAAAACTCTGTTAGACCGATTGAAGCAATACAATGTAAATTTACAAGATATTGTTGGTATAAACTTAAACAAAATGCTACTTATTATAACATTTTTGTTCCACGGTCACATCATCCTCGATTCAGGGTAATTTTTTCCTATAAAACTCCTAGGACAAATTATGAATCTAAAAGTCCTTTACGTCGTACATGTTTATTATTCAACCAATTTCATAATAATCCTGTAGAAATTGTCATTTTTTCTGATTCGTTATCAACCTTTAGAAATAAGATATTGGAATATTTTACAAATCATTGTTAGTTAATTAAAATTTGATTCTACTCATTACTGTTTATGTACCTTTGTATATATGTAATCTCAATAGTACTCTGTAATTGGGAACATTTGTTCCTGTTGAGTACTCATAATAAATAAATAAATAAATAAATAAATAAATAAATATAATTTTTCGGTCTATATTTAGTGATTATCCAATTCCATGTGGTTTATTTTCCCCGACAAGTAAATTCCACACTCATGGTGATAAATTAACTACGTAAATTTAGAAAATCTTGAAATTTTCAATGAAAAATTCTGACATTTGACATCTATGTACACAATTACTAATCGTAATTCTGACATGGGCCCACATATCTGCTTGTCAAGGCCAACAATGTCACATGACTGCTCGCGCCTTATACTTATGTAATCAAAAACGGAAGTGGCGAGAGGTCACAACAGATAAGACAAGATAAGACAAGATCAGAACAAGAACGTAGTATTGTTATTCAAGTCAAGGCATGAGGTAGGAATACATAATCATGGACAACTTCATTGAATTGTGCTACTCTTATTATGGCCGTTTCAAATCGTTGTTTTCCCGTATAAATTCAAGAAGATAGCAAGTACATACATTGTGTCCACGGCTCGGGGTCTGAACAGGAAGAACTTTTTTATTTTTTATTTTAGTGAAAAATGTTATTTTTTATAAAAAAATTCAGGCTTTTGCAAAATTAAAGAATTATATGATTTCAATCATAATAAAAATTACTCCTATATTTTATAGTTATAGTTGTCAAAATATTTTGAAAAATAAATATAATATAAATGGCATATAATACATATCTTAGGGAACATACTGTGTCCTAATGTATATACGAGTATATCGAAAACGTAAAAAACTTGCCCATGAAGTTGGTGCAGTTGAGAGTGTACATTTCTTCCCCTATACAAATTCCTACTTCGCGCGTTTACAAATTTAAAAATTCTAATGTGGCCAACACAATAATTCCCGTTTAATTTAATTATTATTCATGTAATTACTTAAAATTAAATTTAAATATATATATATATATATATATATATATATATATATATATATATTATCTTACCTTTATACGTACATATTTAATTATGCTGTATTATGTTCCTTTCCATATATTTATTGTTGCCTTTACTATTTTTTTTTAAACGTTACTATTATTATTTGAAATGATTAGTTTGTTGACAGTGATATATAAATTATAATACTGATAATATTGTTTGTCACGAAAATTATTCAACCCCACATCATACAACGTGACACAAACTGTATTCTCCACAGAGAGATACATTAGCAAGTAAAGTGGAAGATAATGTCAGCCATTGGATAGGTTGGCCATAGCTCAGTTGGTAGAGCGCTACTCCGGCAAAGTAGTAGTCCATGGTTCAAATCCATGTGGCTGACATTATCTTTTCACACTTTCTTAATTTATTTAGAAAATATAAACTGTTAACTCTACGTTAATTTCAAAAAACTGGACCGATAGGGCCATGAGTAATTTCTGACATGTTCACAATGATGTTTAAATGTAGTGGTTATTCAACCCCACATCATACAACGTGACACAAACTGTATTCTCCACAGAGAGATACATTAGCAGGTAAAGTGGAAGATAATGTCAGCCATTGGATAGGTTGGCCATAGCTCAGTTGGTAGAGCGCTACTCCGGCAAAGTAGTAGTCCATGGTTCAAATCCATGTGGCTGACATTATCTTTTCACACTTTCTTAATTTATTTAGATTGTTTGTCACCTCAAATAAAATATGTTTAGGTTGTTGAATAACTAAGAAACTAGCCATCCTTAGATAATGCAATCAGAGGTAATATAAAAACATGTAACAATAAAGTCGTATCAGTCGTATCAGTTTTATTCTGTAGTTTACATCGACTATCTTTGTAAGAATTAAAACAATTGTAGTTTGCAAATAAATAAATTATAATAATTAGATACTTTCGTTTGTTTTTAAAAACTAACAAAATAATATCAAATACATAATTGGCGCAGTCGGTAGGATGTGCAAAGATTAAATCTTTTTCTATCGATTAATTACACATTCTACGAACAAATTACGTTCTCTTCAACACCATCTGAAGAATTACTAGAGCAGGGGAAGCAGCCCGCTCAAATTCTGCAGAAGAAGTAACGTAAAGCCGGATACTCCGTGAAACCGATCTGTACTGCAGACATCGAAACTCTTCCACAAGTCAACGCTGGTATACTCTTCCGGTTACAGTCCGACAACAGCCAACTGAACCACTTCTTGCAGAATGTTATATATAATATCTGTGTTCTTGATACTACTGCAAGTTAAGTCTTATATAATATTATTGTATATGTCTTCAACCGAAGACTTTGATAGTGATCTAATCAGAGAGATCCGAAATAATTATTCAAGATTAGAATTACTACTCTCAGAAAGTAGCAACAATACCAACCATAATATGGCATTAACTTTTGCTGATTTAAAAGAAGTAGCACACGCTCTTCCCTCCTATAATGGAGATATAAAATTGTTACCACATTACATACGAGAAGTGGAAAGTTCTTGCTAGTGAAACAGGCTTGTCTATTGTACAACAGAGTTATCTGTTTTCACTTATTAAATCTAAGATTATTGACAAAGCCCAATACATCTTTTCTAACAACGAATTTGAAACATGGGATGAATTAAAAAATCATCTCCAAACTAACTTTGAAGATAGACTAATTTATTTCACACTAGTTAGGCAACTTATGAGTACAAATAATATAAATAATATTGAAAACAGTTTAAACATATTTAAAAATAAATTTCAAATGATAAAATCAAAAATTTCATAAACAAATGATTCTCAAGATGCAAAAAAAGTGCTAAAGGATAATTTTCAACAATTAATCGTTGAGCATTTTATTTCATTATTACCCATATCAGTACGAGGAAATTTTATTAATAAAAAACCAAAAACGTTAGAAGAAATAGAACAATTATTTAATAATGAATTCAATTACGCCCAACAGTTATTCAAATCTCCGTTACTAAAACAATATGTTGCTGTTAATAAACCTCGTCAAAATTTCCCTTCTAAACCTTTTAACCTTCAAAATTCAAAACCTTCAGGTCCTAATAACATTATTAAATAAAATTGACTTTTGGACTTCCATTATCTTTATTAATTAACAAAAACACAAATTGTCACAACGTTTTGGTAGCTGATATCTGCTGCCGTCATCAGGTGAACTGTTACTAACTAATTCCTAATATTCCGAGTCTTATATCTAGTGTTATGAGGGTGGTCAAGCGTGGTTGGGAGTTCAAGTGTATCTGGTGATCCATGATTGGTTGTTGTCTCCTGTGCAATGGACTGTGGTGGTTCTTCAATTGGTGGTTCCCTGGTTACAATCTTCAATGAGGTGTTTTGAGAAATGATCTTCTTCCAAAGTGGTTTGATTTCTACACTGGCATGGCTGAAGACCTTTTCCCGGTTTATCATGATGTACGCGGCCTGTTTAAACTTTCGTTTGAAAGTATGATCCTCTTTGGAGATGATTTCCGTTAATTACAATTAAAGTTTGCATCGTTTTGAAACGGTCTGTGTAATTGCTACATATGAAAAAATTCCAGTAGAAGGCGTAACTACAACAATGTTTGTACAAGGAGCAAACATTTTAAATCTTCACAATTATAATGACATTCCAATATAATCTCCAAACACAAAAAACTGGACATGTGAACTAGGGAACCAGACAGGCACAAACATTTTTCGACTGAACTTAATCTGTAACGTATCCATATTTTACGACGAACATTATAATATACTTACGAGCATTATATTTCAATTTGCAATAAAGAGTTTCCATTTGAAATTGTCACCGAAGTTAAAGGTTTATAACTTTTAAAAATTACAATATATATACAAAAAAATATTTGAAGTAAAATTTCGGATTTTCGACTGTAAAATATGTAATAAAAGATGGTTCCTATTCAAAAATTTATAGTTGTCCCCCTTTCCCCCAATTAGTGGGTGGTTGAAACAGATATTTTAACGAAACTTTTAAAAATTTAAAATATATTGTAAATAATGTTTTATTTAAATTTTAATATTTTACATAAGTAAAATAATATATTTAACATGTTTCCTGAAAATGAGCTCAAAATCTATAACCGTGGTATTCTTTTGCGCTCATTTTTATATTTGAATTTCATTCTACAGTCTTTTAGATTTTACTTAAATTTTTAATATTATTTGTTGTATTGCGATTGCGATGACTCACATTTTAATTTATATAAGCAATTTATTACTTTCTAAATGTGTGGTGGGGGGCCTTTGTTATTTTTTATTTGTATAATTGGAGTCAGCGACCACTTCTAATTTGTTCATATTTTTTGTATTATTGGGGTCGCTGTATTTTCAATCATATATTCTGAAAGCACAAACGAAGCACAAACGTATGACACATAAATCGACATTTGTGCTTCACATGTGGTCGCTGGGCGTGAAGTCAGCGACCACTTTTAATTTGTTTATAACTTTTTAATCATAGGGGTCGCTGGTTTTATTTGTACATCACAAACAGGCACAAACGAATCACAAACCTTTGGTATATGTTTCATTGTTTGTGCTTAAAAGTGGTCGCTAACTTCACGGACCCTCGGCCACGTACTAAAGCGATTACCGAGCGGCGACGCGTCACTTATCACACATATTTTCATTCACATATTAAAATTAAATAATTGTCTACGCCTGTGGATTTTTATCTGCAATAATTTTATCAAAAACATGAAAATATCTTCATAATAATATGTTAATTTATTCATTCTTTTTAAAAAAAGCATCTTAAGATTTAATAAAATATATCTTACAATTTTTAATAATACCTTGTCATATAATGTCATGTGACGTCATCAAGCCTTATCTCTGTTATCTATAACGTCATCTTCTTTTCTTCTTGCAAACAAAAATTTCTTCTTCTTCTTTTTACTTCTTCTTGCGTAATAGGCAGAAAATGATCATAGAATGTCACTGCCTTAGGTATTAAATAAAATATCATTTGCTATCCAAGATTTATATTTACTTTTAATATTAATCCTTTTAATTTTTGGATCAGTTATTTCAAAATGATATGATATTGAATCCATAAATTTGTTGAAACACATTTGTTTACATCGGTTTCATTTAATACATTAGTCCATTTTCTTGTGAAAGTACAAATTTTAAATGCGCTTTTTTCATATAGGCAATTACCTTTGGAAGTTTTACGTACTTTATTAATTTATTATTATGGTATTATTAATTTATATATTATTATATTATATGCTGTGCCGCATGATCAGATATAAGTACTGTTGCGTTTAATTTTCGTTTTATATTATTTATTTTAAGAGATATTCGTGAAAACATTATCTTTGCAAATCTTACTGTTATTTGAAATTCGAGTGGGTTTATTTATTGTTTGGTGTAAGTTGTAAATGTTGTTTGCGTTAAAATCATGCGTTGTTATTTTGAATAAATCTTTATGTAGTTGCATATATATATAGTGTGTGCAACGAAACGTGGAACATAGGAGTTTAACATAGGATTTTAAAAATGTGCGGAAATTGGCTCTCCTGTACATTTTAGAGCAAAAGTACACGAATGAAAAGTGGTTTAGAATTAATTTCTACCTACAAAAAGTCCTCATTTAATGCAATAGAATATCTTTAGCACTAGATATTTAGAAAAGAAGAAATGACATTTTCGTCAAAAATCAGATAGCCATGGAAATAAAAAACAAATAAAACAAAATCTCATTCTGACAGTTCAGTTCAGTGTTATTGATGTTAATTGTTGCAATCATTGCGTCTACACTGTTGTAATCAATAAATTGCATCACTGTTCGTTTGTGCATAATAAAATGGATTTGTTCAGTAACGAAGAAAAAAATTTGATTGTCAAATTACATTGCAGAGGAAATAGTTATGAAGAAATTCGTGCTCTTTTTGTTGGCACTTATCCTGATCGTCCAATTTTAAGTAAAACGACAATATTTCGTGTAATTGAGAGCTTTAATAAAACACGAAGTGTTTTAAAACCATGCAAGTGTCAAAGGCCAATTGCAGATAAAGATGAAGAAAGATAAGCAAATAAAATTAATGTAATTTGAAAATAATAAAAATTTAAGTTTGCGGCAAATAGAAAAAGACACTTCAATTCCATTTACTACTGTAAGAAATTATTTAAAAGAAGAAAAATATAAATCTTTCAAATATGGCAAACACCAGGAATTCAATGAAGAAGATAAGTTTCTGAGAGCAACATTTTGTGAATTAGTGCTGGAAAAAGCAAATGCAGATTCACATTTTATTGAAAATATTTGTTTTTCCGACGAAAGCACATTTACACTCAATTATGAGCCAAATATTTAAAATTTTAGATATTGGCGTAAAAATAATGAACATCTGTATGTTACGACTCATACACAATATCCCCGAAAAGTCAACGTTTGGACTGGAATTTTAAAAAACCGTATTATTGGGTCATATTTCATTAACGGCACTTTAACTGGTCAGTCCTATTATGATCTGCTGATAAATGATATTGGACCGGCAGTTGAAGAAGTGACCAATGATCTTGAAGTATGGTTGCAACAAGACGGCTGTCCAGCTCATAATACAAAAATTGTAAAAGAATATTTTAATGATGTATTTCCCGATACATGGATTGGTAGAGACGGACCAATTCACTGGCCTGCACGGTCTCCGGATCTAGCGCCAAATGTTTTTTTTATGGGGACATCTAAGATCAAAAATTACAGTGATTACAAATATCCACATTTAGAATCACTAAAAAACAGAATATCCCTGGAATGTACTAAAATATCGTGCCACAAATTAGTGAATGTTAGGCGTTCTTTTTATGATTGATTAGGTTATTGTTTAGCGCAGAATGGAGACATATTTGAGCAATTAATTTAAATAAAACTTCTCTATTTTGCTTTTAATTCTTGTAGTTTTAAAGTCCTATGTTCCACGTTTCGTTGCACACACTGTATATATATATATATATATATATATATATATATATATATATATATATATATATATATATATATATATATATATATATATATATATATATAAGATAAGATAGATAAGATAAGTTTATTGTTTGCAAAGAAAATACATTCTTATAACAATAGCAATAGTGGTTAGCAATTTCCAAATTATACATATCTTTATAATTTTATTAATTATATTAGTAATAATAATAATAAACATATTAAATACAATTTAGTTTAACATTTAACATTACAAATGAGTTTCTTAATTTCTATACATATTCGATATCCCAGTAACTATTTTTTTTTTTTTTATTTTATTTTTTAATATACGCTATATAAATATAATTAACAAACTTAAAAACTATTCATTTAAATAGAAACTTCTCAGTTTTATTGATTTTACAGTAAAGTAGAAAATGTTGTTGATTTTATTTACATCAGGATTTTGGAAGATTGTATACATATTATATTCATTTACATTTTCATTTAGGTACCTTTGTAAATATGAATGTCTTATAGTATCATACATTGGACATTCGATCAGAAAATGGTACAAATTCTCAGGCCGGTGGAGGTTGCAAATTGTGCAGTTGTCTTCTGCGTTGAGTTCGTATTTTATACTTTTAAAAAATATAGTTGTTTTTCGTTTATTTGACAGTTTTAGTTCTAGGAAAATTCTTAGTTTAACCAGCGGAATTTTTATATTAAAATAATTTTCAGTTTTAAAGTCATGTTTAAGTAACTTAAAGTGATTGTTATATTTTCCATTTCTGGCACTAGATTTATCTAATTCACGCAGAGATAAACAAAAGTTAGAAATTATAAGTTGAATTTTAGTTTTATTTATACATTGGTTTTCCCAAATATATATATATATATATATATATATATATATATATATATATATATATATATATATCTCGGATGCTGAGAGTCCGGAAGAGTCAATTTCTGACGCATTATGTAATCTCAACTGCACTTAGTTACTCGAATATTTAATTATATTATTATTATTGTATGTAATTGATTGTACAATTAGTGGGTAATATTATATACAGAAATGAATTCTAAATTCAGTATGTTTTGAACTGTCGTGTCGAGTGTTGGAAATAAAATCAGTGTTGGTGAAAAGAGTATAGTGTTTTATTTTACTTTTCTTTTACAGCTCACGGTATTTTATTTTACTTTTACCTTTACAGTTAGTCTCGTGCTAGCAGTCGAGGTGAGCGGACGTATACCGAGTGCCAGTGCTGTGTAGAGATTACGAACATCCAATATTGTCTAAGCAATTAATTAATTAAATTAAATTTATAAATTCTCCCGAAGAATAATACACCATCATACATAATACAAAACAAAAAGGAATAATATACACGAAATAGGTAAAATGCCGGAAAAAAGTGGCGGAACAACTAATGTACCAACTACAATTACTACTGTAATAACGACAACACGCGTCGTAAATCTAAATACTTTTACCACAACTATTATTACTGCACCAATTACAACACCAATCCAGTATGGACTATCGCCAAACAGCGATACGCTATCTGCAACTAGTACCCCAAGAATTAGACGATACAGTGACGCATCAATAAGAACAAACTCGAGAACCACTTCACTGTATTTTACACCTACAACTGGTCAAACAACTCCACTTACATATACGGCGGAAAGATATACACAATCTACTATACCTATAACACAATCTTATTCTTGGCAAAATATCAAAAGGAAAAGAGGTAACGAGGATAAAACAAATGAAAAGCAATGTAATAAAAAGAACAATGCTGAACAAAGTAAAGAAACACTAACTTCTAACAGATATTCGGTACTAAATAATGAATCAAACGAAGAAGAAATGCTAATAGACAGTAATGCAACAAATGAGAAAGAGTATAAACCTCCCCCTATCTACATTCAAGATGTAGATAACTACTCTGCGATGATCGCAAGCATACAAACAGTCATAGCACAAAGCGAATTTACGTGCAAAACATCATCAAACAGCGTAGTAAAAGTCAACACTGTAACATCAACCGCCTATAGGACATTAGTTTCGCTACTAAAAGAACACAACATAGCATTTCATACATACCAGCCCCGACAAGATAGGGCATTCAGAGTTGTCATCAAAAATCTTCACTACTCAATACCACCCGATGAAATTCAAGAGGCGCTGGAAAACGAAGGATTTATAATACGAAATATAAATAATATACGAAGCTGGAAAATGAAAACACCACTTCCTATGTTTTTCGTTGACCAGGAACCAAATCAAAACAATAAAAAGATCTACGAACTCAAATACTTATTAGGAACAAAAATAACAGTCGAGGAACCTCGTAAGAAAAAGGAAATCCCACAGTGCACGAGATGCCAGGTATATTGCCACACCAAATCATACTGCAATAAATCATTCAACTGCGTAAAATGTGCGGGTAACCATCCTACTTATAACTGTCTGCAAAAGAAAACAACGTCTCCTAAGTGCGCACTATGTGGTGGACCCCACCCCGCTAATTATAAAGGCTGCACAATATATAGAGAGCTACAAAAATCTAGAAGTAAAACTAATTACAATAATAAAAAAACTATATCATCAACCCAAGAAGAATTTATTAGGAAAGACAATGACTTTCCTCATCTAAATAAAACGACAGAAAATAATAACTACCCTCAAGCCAGCCAAAATGGAAACAATATTAGATACTCACAAGTAATACAGAACCAAAGAAACAATTCAGATACACAAAATTATAACGTTATTCTTAATAACTTTCTCAGTAAATTTGAAACACTGATAAATCAATTAATGAACCAAAATGGAATGATAATTAACTTACTTACCACGTTAATAAACAAAACTAGTAATGGCTAACTTCATAAGAATTGCCTTATGGAATACAAACGGTCTAAAACAGCACAGACAAGAAATAGAATACTTTCTAAACGAACAAGGAATAGATATAATGCTGATCTCCGAGACACATTTCACAGATAGAAACTATTTTAGCATTAAGAAATATAAAACATATTGTACAAATCACCCAGATAATACAGCACATGGTGGCACAGCTGTCATTATACGAGAAAATATAAAACACCACGAAATAATAAAAATAGAGGAAAACTACATGCAAGCAACAAACGTACAAATCAAGGAATCAAATGGAACGCTAGTAGTAAGTGCTGTCTACTGTCCACCAAGGCACTCAATAAAAAAAGGATCAACTTGAAGAAGCTTTTAACTTACTAGGAAACCGATTTATAGCGGGTGGGGATTTTAATGCGAAGCATCCCAGATGGGGATCTAGGCTGATAAATCCTAGAGGCAGGCAACTTCAAGCTGCTATGATCAACAAAGGATACGAACACGAAAGTACCGGTAAACCTACATATTGGCCTACAGATCCAGCCAAAATCCCAGACCTCCTAGACTTTTATGCCACAAAGGGAGTATCTTCAAGCTATATTAAAATCGAAGAATGGCTAGATTTAATGTCAGACCACTCTGCAGTTATTCTGACATTAAGCTCAACAATAATAGAAAAAGAAATTAGGCCTACACTATCGAACAAAAAAACAAACTGGAAAATGTTTCAGGAACACCTTACAGACAATATTGAAATAAGTATCCCACTAAAGACAGAAGATGATATAGACAATGCAGTAGATACATTAACCAGAAACATACAGCACGCAGCCTGGATCTCAACTCCAGAGCAAAAATCCTTACATCCTACCATAACTAATTACCCTAAGCATATTAAAGATAATATAACCGAAAAAAGAAGAATAAGAAAGCGATGGCATTTAAACAGATTACCTAGTGACAAGACGCTCCTCAACAAATTAAATAAGGAAGTTAAAAGAATGATATACGAAATAAAAAATGATTCATTTCAACACTACGTCAGTGATCTTTCTCCATATGCTCAAAACGATCATTCGCTCTGGAAAGCCACGAGATATTTAAAAAGACCAAAACAATGTATACCTGCCATACGCAAACCCGACAATTCGTGGGCTAGGTCCGAAAAAGAAAAAGCTGACGTATTCTCCCAACATTTATCGGATATTTTCAAACCAAACAAGTCACAAATCTCAGATGAAGAAGAAAAGGAAATCCTTACATACCTAGACTCTCCACTACAGCTCAGTCCGCCAATTAAAAAATTTAAAATAGAAGAAATCAAAGAAGAGATAAAATTTCTGAACAACAAGAAAGCACCCGGACACGACCTAATTACCCCAATTATATTAAAAAAATTACCAGAAAAAGCTCTTACCTATATAACACAAGTCTTCAACGCGATTATAAGATTACAGTATTATCCATTACTATGGAAATTTTCTTATGTAATCTTAATTTTAAAACCCGGTAAAATAGAGTACGAACCTTCATCATACAGGCCTATATCCCTACTACCATGTCTATCTAAAGTACTGGAAAAACTGATCCTCAAAAGGTTAAAATATGAAGTCGAAGATTTCAACCTAATTCCCGAACATCAGTTCGGTTTTAGAGAACGACACTCTACCCTAGAACAGGTTCATAGAGTAGTCAAAGAAATTGAAAATTGTTTGGAGGATCAAAAATATTGTTCTGCCGCATTTCTTGACATCACTCAAGCTTTTGATAGAGTATGGCATACAGGTTTATTATATAAAATAAAACAAAAGTTACCTCATCAGTACTATCTGTTAATTAAATCTTATCTGTCAGATAGAAACTTCCAAGTTGTAAACGATAACAACTTCTCCCAAATATACCCCATACAAGCAGGCGTACCCCAAGGGAGTGTACTGGGCCCGATACTCTACGTACTATTCACAGCCGATTTACCTAGCGATGATCAAGTAACAACTGCCACTTTTGCAGATAATACTGCATTACTAGCAACTAACGAAAGTCCTATAGAAGCATCTAGAATCTTGCAAAGTTCACTTAACAAAATACAACAATGGGCGAAAATATGGCGCATAAAAATAAATGAAGACAAGTCGGTACACATGACATTTACAATGAAAAGATCTACTTGCCCAAGAGTTAGACTAAATAACAAAGAACTTCCAGAAAAAACTAGTGTCAAATATTTGGGCATGCATCTTGAGAAAAGATTGACATGGGAAACTCACATAAACGCAAAAAAGAAACACATTGAACTCAAAATAAATGAACTCAAATGGCTAATTGGAAGAAGATTCAAATTATCGCTAAACAACAAATTATTATTATATAAAACAATAATAGTCCCCATATGGACATATGGACTACAGTTATGGGGTTGCGCAAAGCAATCACATACAAATAAAATTCAGCGAATCCAAAATAAAACCCTACGGATGATCACAAACGCACCTTGGTTCGTTAGAAATGATGTGTTGCACAACGATCTAAAGATAAAAACCGTAAAAGAACAAATAAAATTATTTTCAGGCAAATACGAAAAGCGACTCAACGATCACCCCAACAGCCTGGTTATCAACCTACTCGACAACTCCCAGGAAGTAAGAAGACTGAAAAGGAAAAAAACCTATGGACCTGATTTAGAATGGTTTAAATAACAGAGGAATCATCACTGGATGCTGACCTCACACATGATGTATTTTTCTTTAATTATAATTTATGTATATCAAATTTGCTGGTTAGCCCAGATGGGCTAGTTGTAAATAAATTATTATTAATAAAAAAAAAAAAAAACCTTTACAGTTTACATCAGAAGTGGGATTGTACCCGAAAGAAATGTCGCGTGATTTAGTTGATGGTGATATAGAAGATTTGCTGGAATCCAGTAATCAACAAAATGCGTTGAATTTGAGTGTGCAAGGAGATAACGTATCTATGCCCAGTGATGCACCACTATTAGTAAATAACCAGCAATCTACTAGTGCTCCTAATTTTCAGCAATTTATGGAATTATTTTACAATCAACTGACTAAAATGAATCAACCTACTGTTCCCAATTCTGGATCATGCGTTAGTGATGGAGAACGTTTCTCTTTCAGTTTGGTACGTTACGATCCTGACAAAAGCGATTATTCTATGGAGGAGTGGCTTAAAGACGTAAGCGATACTCGAACAAAACTGAAAGTTAGTGATCAGATAATGATTTTGAAAGCAGGAGAAGCACTGCAAGGCAAAGCCCGCAAATTTTATGAAGGGTGGAGACCCCTTAATAAAAACTGGAATAACTTTGAAGATGACTTACTCACTGCTTTTCCTGATTACGAAACCTACCATACCAAGCTCTTACGTGCTGCTAATATGAAACAGTGAGTTCTACAACAGGATTTACACCTAGGGTATTGATGTTTGGAGAAAAACACCTTTTACCTGCAGAAAAAAGGTTATTAGAAGGCTTACCGTACAAGAAGTGTATGGATGTTAATGATGTAAACGCTATGAAATCAATTGCCAATAGAAAAATGGAGGAAAGTAGACAAAGGCAAGAGAAATAATTTAATGCTAGAAGAAGAAACGATATTCGTTTTAAAGTTGGTGATGAAGTTGTCGTGCAAGACACACAGAAAGCAGGCAGTGGTAAACTGGGTAACAAATTTATAGGACCCTACCAAGTTTTCAAAGTTATAGCAAATGATCGTTATGTTTTGAAGCGTTTAAACAAGACAACGCAAGTAACCAAAGTTGCTGCACATGATCAGCTGAGGTATTGGCCCCAAGAGAATAGAGAAATGACATTAACTTTATCTTAGAGAACTTTATAGTAAGTACTCGCATTGTGTTGGACCTTAAATGGTCACTGTGTTTTGTGTTGGACCTTAAATGGTCACTGTGTTTTGTGTTGGACCTTAAATGGTCACTGTGTTTTGTGTTGGACCTTAAATGGTCATTGTGTTGTTTGCTGGACCTTAAATGGTCATTGTGGACCTTAAATGGTCGTTGTGGACCTTAAATGGTCATTGTGGACCTTAAATGGTCGTTGTGGACCTTAAATGGTCGTTGTGGACCTTAAATGGTCGTTTTGGACCTTAAATGGTCATTGTGGACCTTAAATGGTCATTGTGTTTCGTGTTGGACCTTAAATGGTCATTATCTTGAGCCTTGAATAGTGAGGACGTTCAGTAGTTCAATTTTTATTTGTTACAGCACAGAATTTAGCACGCGAGGCCGCGGTATGCTCAGGATGGCCGTGTTAGCATCTCGGATGCTGAGAGTCCGGAAGAGTCAATTTCTGACGCATTATGTAATCTCAACTGCAATTAGTTACTCGAATATGTAATTATATTATTATTATTATTGTATGTAATTGATTGTACAATTAGTGGGTAATATTATATACAGAAATGAATTCTAAATTCAGTATGTTTTGAACTGTCGTGTCGAGTGTTGGAAATAAAATCAGTGTTGGTGAAAAGAGTATAGTGTTTTATTTTACTTTTCTTTTACAGCTCACGGTATTTTATTTTACTTTTACCTTTACAGTTTACATATATATATATATATACTAGTAAGCATATTAAGTTCTAAAGCACAACATTCAAAAAATAATTCTACATTCAGATCATTAACAAAATCAACTTTTGGTAACTAATATTATTATTACATTAAATTATTACTCCACAAAAACTGTGACAATGTCTAGTGTAAGAGCATGCTACCTGATAATTTTCAGTCCTGCATGGTGGTTTCTTTTCTGACAGCCAGTGTTCTAAGAGACAAAGTAAATCACAGGGTTGGGAGCGTAGAATAATTTCAAGTTACTCTGCCTTGTTTCTCAGACATTGGATATTATGATGTATAATATTTAATAATTCTGAAGTAACTTTTGAATTGCTGGAATCTAAATACTGAGGGGTTGTATGTGGTTTAACTGCGAGGCCCTGTCTTTGGGACGCCGTTGAAAAAACCTAGTCACGTCTCAGGTTTCATGAAATTATTAAAGTTATTTAAATTAACTATAATTTTAAAGATGAGTAGTGCTTAGGATGTTTGGATTACAGTTCATTTACTTCAGAAAAGTCAGGCTGTAGAAACTTTACTAAATCTGTCGTACTTCTTCCGGGTTTAAAGCGATGCATAAACAAAAGCCTAGGAGGTTATACAAATGATCAGTTGTCAAATTTGTTTTGGGAATCAATAGTATTATTTATTGTAGTTTATTTTTATTTAAATTTATTATTAGTATAATATATACCTAAATTAACGATATAAATTTTAATAACTAAGGTAATAATTTGTTGTTTACATCTTGTACGTACCGACTAAATAAATAAAGCAGGGTTATTTTGTAAAGTATATAAATTTATTTTTGGTATTATATATTGAAGATATTAGTTTTAATAATTAAGGTAATAAAGTATGATTTACATATTACACTTACGCATACGTATACTCAATCGTAATACATGGATTTACACTGAAAGTAGACCAAAGATGTTGCAAATTTGTCCACTAGATAGAGAGCGCTTGGCCGGCATCGAATGAAAACGGTTTCAAAACTGCGCGCAAACTGTGTATATGAAACTAAATTTAAATGGACGTTTAAAATACCGGCACTCAAACTTTTAGGATAATTTGTGTTATAAATACTGAAAAATATGACTTTTAATTTAATTTTCAGATTCGAAGTTTGGATAAAATGCCCCAGAACCACAATGCCAGACTCAGTGTGGTGATTCAGGCTGTGTATGTGTACCATTTGCTACGTCTTTGGATCAAACAGACCATATACTACTGGTATCTGAATTAGGACATCCAGTTACCTGCCTATGTGGGGATTTTCAGGTAAAGAAAGATTTCTAATCAACAAACGAGCCGTTTCGTTAAAGCAATTAATGATTTTTTTGCAAACTATTTGATTGATGCTTAACTTTATTTAAGAATTTGTTTTATTTATCCTCTATTATATCACTTTATTCTACGTTTCATAGAATTAATCAATTTGGCAAATTAGTGCTTCAATTATTGGAATAAAGTGAATAATTTAAA
>OX596278.1:23966270-24053770 GCA_951394225.1 Harpalus rufipes | reverse complement strand
TTTTCATGCATAGCCTACTGAAATATAACTATAAAAATCAAATTTATTTAAATTTCAAACGCATTTTTTTCAATATTTTTATTATGTAAAGATATAAAACTAATACACCGTTGAATTCAGAAAAACAGACGCAATCGAATAGGCAAAAAAAATATGTATAATCCATTTGAAAAAATAAAACTTTGTGTTGCAACTTGCGAACCACTGGTTCAAAAAACTATTTTCTACTTTAATGGGATGTCACCCTTGGTCCCCTATAACTTTGTTCTGTAGTATTTTTTGTGACTATAATAATAAAGAAAATAATGACGGTGGTCGGTTTTGGTGTTATAATCTTTCCAAAGTTTTAAACCAGACCAGAGATTTTTATAATAATAACCAATATACCTTTTTATTTTATGCAAAATAAGGTAACTTAATTTCATTATTTTTATAAAAAATATTATTATAACTATTATGTTGTTCATCTTTTAGGACGGCATTCATTTCCATAGGTATATAATGTCAAAACTAAATCCTAATACCTAAGTGACTAAAAACCACAATTAACTTTTTATTTAACAAAACAAAATAATAAATTATTTTTATATACCAGGTGTCTACTTGAAATCTGTTATATAGGCAATACAATATAATTGTTTTATTTCTGCTGTAGTTAGTTACCTAATTTTAGACAAAAATGTTTCAAATAAATGTTGTAGATACTATATGTCTACACCTAAATCACTAATTAAATTTTATTTTGCACATTTTTTTTTACTCGGAGTTGGCTTTTGACATTGCTTAATTAGACATTTTATCATAATAAATGGATAAAGATAATTTAAATTTAAATTATGTTCTTATTTTACAGCTCTTAACAAATTCAAAAAGTTGTTTCCAAATCTTGATAATTTTAATAGATAGTAGACTGTTAAGTTTTGTAGGGAACTCAATTATACTATTAATTAAGTGTTAAAATAGTACCGTTTGATGTTGGGCGTATAGAGGACAATTGAATATAAAATGGCTAAGATTTGCTTCGATTGACGGGTCACATGAGCAAAATGGAGAATCGCACAGTCTTAATTTAAAGGCATGTCTTGGTACTAAAGTATGGTTGAAACGCATGCGTATTATTGTTGTGATTACCTCTCTGTCTTCAAAATTTTTAAACCACGTTTTCGAGGGAATAGTTGTTTGACATTCAAAATATGATTTACCTACTGTTTGACATATTTTTGTAAATTCGGAGTGCCATTTATGACGAGAGCTGAAACTGAGGGATGTTTTGATATCTGTAATTTCGAGTGGATAATGGAGAGGGGTACCAGATTCGATAACACCTTTTGTTAATGAGTCAACTATTTCATTACCTGGAAAATTATTGTGGCCTTTAATCCATATGATGTTGATACTGATATCAATACTTTCAAGCTCATGGATTTTCTGCACAATGTTATATATAAGATTAGAGTTGTTTTTCATAAATTTCGGAAATTTTAATTTCTGTAAGGCACTTTTGCAATCTGATAATATAGCAACCGAAATTTGCACATTTTAATACCCGTAAAATAGATTCTGAAATTTTATACATGTTGCTCATTTGTAGTAATAGCCATGAAATTGACATCAAATTACAAATAAATGCATAATGAACTGTCAGTAATAGTTACTTGTGTATCAAAGCTGTAAAAGTGATCTTTTTTTGGCCGGACCTGAAGTTTGCAGTCGAGGCGAAGGCCGAGGCCAGCAAATCAGATGAGGCTAAAAAGGAACTTTTAAGCTGACGTGCACACAATTTTTTTTAGGCAACTATCACAAAATTATTAATTCTTATTTAAAAATATACTTCATATCTGATTGATTCATGTCAGCTGTAGAGTGCCATACTGTCATCTTGACAACTCACAAAACCATCTATGTACTTACTGTCAACATATATTACAACCTAAAAATGAATATAAAATTACTACAATAATTAATTTGTTGAGTAATAAACTGAGCGATGGCAATACCAAAAACGATTTTACCAATGCTCCGCTTAAAATTTATAAAGCTGTATGTAATACAACATTTATTGGCTATTTAAACAAACTTTTGACAATTCTGTTCGTAAAGTTAAATGCGGCCGTAAAGTAAAAACGGCCGTGCAGTAAATGCGGCAGTAATGTAGTCTTTGACAGATATCAAAATAAAAGTGATACTTTACGGTTGCCAATGGACACGTAAAACAACTAGTTATGTAACTAGCGAAAACTCGGCTACGCCGAGTTTCTTCTAAGTAGATAGTGTTTTATGATTGTTTACATGCATTCCTAAATTATAATAGTTGAACATTTTTAATAAGTGCTACCGCCGCTGTTCTCCAGCGTTTTATGACTACACGCATTCCCACATTGGAAATGTGCATAAGCATACAAAGTGCTAACGCCGCTGGCTCTCCTAAGATATCTACATGAATTAACATTCTTAAAAGCAAACATTAGTTCCACTTTGGTGCTGCGATCTTATTTCCCATCGCTTATAGCAAAAACTCAAAATTAAATTGTATCTTCTTGAAATGTAAAAATTTATTCAGTACCCAAAAGTAACTCAGTAGCCGTCAGAGGCGCTAATACTCAAAATGTGCACATCGCCTATAGGGAATTTGAATTAAGTTGGTATAAAGACGATTCTCGCATAACATATTGACGGTTTTGTGTGTGGTGAAGAGACAATAGTTTTATTGTGAACGATTGTCATAATATTTTTTTTACAAAAGGGTTACATATTATCATATCAATGGTTTAGAATACAAATTCTAAACTGCACACATATCATTCTATACATTTCTTGGCGTAGACAATTTCCTAATGTACAAATATGGCCCTTGAAGTTATATTGCCCTGTACATTTCTCGCCTTGTATATTCGTGACTGTGTACAAATCTATACCATGATGTTCATGGTATGGATATGTACAAAGTGATATATGTACAAGGCGAGAAATGTATAGGGTAATATAACTTCAAGGGACATATTTGTACAATAGAAGAATGTATATGTCAAGAAATGTACAAAGTGGTATGTGTGCATTTTTATATTAATTCCTTCATCGCTTATAAGACAAATTGTCATACTGTCTAATAAGCGATGAAGGAATTAAAAAGTTTCATATGTATTGAACAGGTTAGTCACCATTCGAGCGAGGGCCCACCATTTATCCTGAAAGAATTTTTTAATATAGTATTAGTTGTTAATTAATATAAAAATATTTCTTACATTGGGCCCTCCTCTTCCTTACCCTCGCCTACTATTTCCCCGCCTCCTATTTCTCCACCTTCTATTCCCCCGCCCCCTACCATTCCTTCGCCCAATCCCATTTCCTCGCCCCCTCCCATTTCCCCGCCCCGTACCAATTCCCCTCCCCAGGCCACTTTCATCATCACTGCTGCAGCTTTTCTAGGGAGCACCGGGTTCAGAAGATGACCCCGCTTGTTCAGCAGGGTCAGGGGTATCATTTACTGGAGAAATAAAAAAAATCTTATATATAAAAGAAAAAAAATAACCGTTATGCAATCGTTTGATATATTCATAACCAAATAAAGGTTTTGATATTTTGGAAGAATTGAGGAAATTTCGCAACGGATGTTAACTTAGAAATATTTAAATAAAATTTTGTCCAGACGGTGTTAAGATTTGAAATTGAATGAATTTATATTTTTAACTCCGTACAGCACGAATTTCGTGTGAATTTGGTAATAATTTACACCATTGAGGAGTTGTGAGTAAAATAAAATGTACTTTTATGGCAAATTTTTCTTATTTTTTCCTAAACTTCGATCCTATTTTCCGGAATCCCTAAGATCTTTGTAATATTTTTAAAAGATTAATATATTACATCGATCTCTTAGAATTAGTTTTTGCAAGAATTAACACACTCTTTAAATTAAATCGAGATATTGACTCATTTTTTAACCTCGCATTTTAAGCCAAAAATGTACACTTTTGTAAACCGGGTTTGAGAAGTTTTTAACCATTTTTATACCAGAAATATACAAATCAACCCTATAAAGTTCATTTTTTACAAAATAAATACTCCTTTAACCTAAATCGTGATTTTGAACTAAACCTTTTTTAATTCCACATTTTTCTTAAATGTTTCTAAAAATCACCAGATTGTTCCTTTTTATCAGTAAAAATAAAAATAATTATTATATATAAATTAACGTCTTAAATATTGCTAGAACTTACTTAATGAAGACTCCTCCACGTTTTTCTCGTCTTCATTTGCTGAAAAAATAAATAAATAAATAAATATATATATATATATATATATATATATATATATATATATATATATATATATATATATATAGAATTACGGTCCTGACTTGAGTGATAAGTAAACCAAAACAGCACTCCGAAACTTTTACTCAAATTGGGAGGTATCGAGTTCGCTAGTTTGGAAAACAATCTGGCAAAATTGAAAAGAGAAGAAACGAATCATAACTTAGTTAAAATTACAAGGTTAGTACAAAAAATAAGGTGATTTACGGGCGCTGAGAGAATCATAACCTCTGAGAGGACAGCTCGGGTGACGGTTCTACCGCGGCTCACGTCGATCTCAGCGCGTGAATCAGCATAGAATAGAGCCGTACTCAGCCCAAAAGATTTTTTGGTTAACAAATTATGCCGAATAGAGAAGGTAAAAACAACTACGACAGCGACACAGCTACATCCGAAGATCAAAAGAGGAAGAGACAAGAAGAACACTATGATATTTTCCAAAAAAAGGTTACGAGAACACCAACAAAAGGTCACACAAATGAAAAATCTCAGGATATGGAAAAAATAAGAGGAATGTTCAAAGCAATGTTGAAGGAGTTAGAAGAAATAAAACAGGAACAAAAACAGAACAGAAAGGAAATGGAAATAATTAAAAAAGAAAATTTATATCTAAAAGAGAAAATTGACACGATGCAATCGAAAATCGAAAGAATAGAGAAATCGGAAAGGATGAATAATATAGTTGTCAAGGGAAATGCCTTTCAAGGTTACAATCTCACACAAGAAGTGGAACAATTCGTTAAGGACAACATGGGAATCACAGTAAAGGTCAATGAAGCAAGGAAAATCGAAACCAGAACAAATAAACACATAACGGTAGCCAAGATGGCTTCCTGGAAAGAAAAAAAAGATATAATGACATTAAAAAATAAACTCAAAGGTACCGATACCTATGTTGAAGAAGACTATACCAAGGAAAAGAGAGATATACAAAATAAAATACGAATAATGGCACATGAGGAGAAAAAAAGAGAAACTAGAATTAAAATAAAAATAGGCTATAAGAAATTAATCAAAGGAGATGAAATATGTGACTGGAAGGAAGACGAAGGTAAACTTGTAAAAAGAAAACCCAAGCCTTTGCAATCAAAAAACTAACCGAAAAACACCCACAAACAGAAGGTAAAGACCCGGCAAAGAAAATGGAAAATGAAAAGGTGAAAAACTACGCTAACAAAATAAAAGAATCAAACAATGAAGATGGCAACGTGGAACGTACAAGGAACCTATACTGAAGAAGCACTGAAACAACTGACAGCAGAAATCAACAGGTACCAGATCGACATCGCAACAATTCAAGAAACTAAACAGAAAAACACGGGAATCACAGAAGTAGACAATTATATATTATTCAATAGGGCCGGAAAAGATAGAACCTTGGGAACGGGTTTTATTGTTAATAAACAATTGAAAGGAGATGTAATAGAATTTAGAGCCATTTCGGATAGATTATGCTATCTAAGAATAAGAATGAAACACAAGAAAATGAGCATTATAAATATACATGCACCTACCGAAGACAAAGATATAGAAGAAAAGATAAAATATTACGAAATGGTAGAAAAATTGTACCAGGAGATACCAAAAGATGATATTAAAATAGTGATTGGGAGATGCAAATGCAAAGATTGGACAGGAAGAAAGATATCAGCCGGTAATTGGGGAAGAAAGCAAGCATAAAACCACGAACGAGAGCGGAGAAATATTAATTGAATTTGCATCACAGAATAGAATGATTGTGAAGCGCACATACTTCCAGGGGCGGATTGTCCTATCGGGCGATCGGGCAAATCCCGAAGGGCCGAGCGGCCCGAGGGCCGGTTGGCCGCCTTGAAAGAAATATATTTTTTTATTTTATTTATAAAATATTTATTATTTTTTCTATTGTCTATTATACCGTATTTCAGGGATCGGCAACTAACGGCCCAAGGGCCAAGTGCGGGCTGCCTAACAGTTTTATGCGACCCGCCGAACAGCTTTTGCTTCTCGCTGAATACGCGTACATAGAATGATAAATATAGAATATGTTAAATTTGCAGAATTTAATTTACATTTATATGTATATAGGTACCTTATATTCAAAAATAATAGGTATTAATACAAATGATATTTTATTTCTTGCAAATAATTTGTCATATATTCAAATTCATATAATGGCGGGACATTAAAATGCACCACAGTGGTGCTGCGATCTAAAAAAGAATTACATCCAGGCGCAAAACTGTATATATTGCTCATAATTGTATGTAAATAAGGAGAAATTAAATAAATTAACAATTTTTCACCGAACACTGCTTCACGGATACATTTATACATCTCTTCTTTACTTCCATTTTCACCGCTAGATAAAGTATCGCTTACTTAAATTTACCAATATTCAATCGCAACTTGCCGGATCGTATCGTGGCCTAAACAAGAGTCTGCGCATTATTGTGACTTCTGATGTGATATTTACCTAAATTATAGGCTCAGTGGCTTGTCACATTTGAATTTTATACTCAAAACTACTCCATAAAATTCTCGTAAAAAGTAAGTAGTAAGTAAATTAGTTTTCGAGCATGCACTTGTTCATAATTCATTATTTTAACGAACTACTAATTATTAGGTTATGGAACCGGTACGGAATCATAATTTTAACAGAATGAAACGGAAAGGAGGAGCACAAAAGTTACGTAAAAAGAAGCAGAAAGTACTAAGTTCTGTGGCAAAGAAATGTAAAAATGTAGGAGAAATGTTTAAGCAGCATAATGTTAAAAATGATATAGTGGAAAAAGAAGACAATAAATTGACAGAAAATAATTCGATAGAAGAAAACACAGAAACACTTGTAGAGCCAGCTCAAAATGAAGAATTTTTTTCGAAAGAAAATGAAGAGAAAGAAGAAGCAAGTTTGTCGATAGAAAAAGAAATAATAGAGAATGCGGTGAATATAGATGTAGGAATAGTAGCGTTAGTTCATCGTAAAGAACAAACAGAAGAAGAATGCGTGGAAAAGCCACAAGGCAAAAATTTATTTCAAAAACCCAAAGCAACAGATTTGGAAGAGTTTTTTACTAATCATCCAATACAACCAGTAAAATTGCCAGGTATTAAACATGCTAGAAATATATATCTCAGAAAAGATGGATTTAATAGAAAGTGGCTTACATACTGTTCAAAAAAAAAATCTTTTTTCTGTACAATATGCCTCGCGTATGCAAAAAGTGAGAATCAGTTTACATCTGAATCTGGATATGCTTTGAATGATACTAAACATATTTATAGCCGACTGTCAGAACACGAATGTAGTCTACAGCATAGACGATGCATAGAGTCTCACTTATCATTTAACAAAAGTTCTGATATTTTTACACTTCTTTTTGAAAAACAAAAGACAGCCCATAATGTTAAAGTACATGAACGTAGACAAATATTAATTCGAGTTATAAAAGTAATAAAATTAATTGGGAAACGGGGTTTAAGCTATCGAGGAAAACGCAATGAAAATATAAAGTTATTGTTAAATGAAAATTTGGATCATGGAAATTTCCTAGATATTATTCTGCTCTTATCGAAATTCGATAGTACGCTACGTAAATATATCGAAGAATTAACAAAATCAAAGAAAGAAAAACAAGTAACATTTTTATCTAAGGATACTGTAAACCACATAATATTAATTATTGCAAAAAGTATAAAAGAACATATTGCGAAAGAGGTTCGTCAGTCAGAAATGTTTGCCATTTTACTAGATACTACTCAAGATTTAAGTGTTTCTGACCAGATGAGTATTATACTTCGATATATGGTGCCCTCTGGACAAGCTCCACAAGAACGACTTATTGCTGTAAAACAGTGTACTAATTCTGGTACTAGTGAAGCATTAACAGAAATACTATTTAAGACCTTAGAAGATAGTGGAATAAACAGTAAAAATTTAATTGCAAATGCAACTGATGGTGCAGCAAATATGCAGGGGGTGTACAATGGTGTTACCGCTCATTTGTCCAAAATTGCTCCTGGACAAATACATATATGGTGTTATGCACATGTACTTAATTTAGTTATGATTGATACAACGGAAATTGTAGATTCAGGAAACCTTTTTGCCTTATTAAACTCTATTGCTGTATTTATAAGAGAATCCCATAAACGTATGGATGTTTGGACAGAAATGTTGAAGAAAGAGGACAAAAGACGTCTAAATTCAATTGGAAATACGCGATGGTGGTCCAAGAATAATCTATTAACGAAGATATTTGGAAAATACAATAATCCATCAGATTGTTTGTACATAACCCTGGTTCGTGTATTAGGAAAAATTATTGAAATAACGAATAGTGACATTCGTTTGAGAGCAACAACATTGAAAAACTCATTATTGTCATTTAAAGTAATTTTAACAGCTCAACTTTTTCTAAGAATATTCCAATATACTACACCTCTATCTAAGTATTTGCAGACAAAAGGTGTCGATCTATTAAAAGCACATAATATGGTGGGCGATACAATTAAGACTCTTACTGCTATTTCACGTGATTTTGATGACATATTAATTGCGGGGCGGAATTTTACTATTTGGGCAAATGAAAACCTTGAAGAAGATGATGAAGAAATTCCATCAGATTTACCAGTTGTACGTTCCAGAAAACGGAAAAAACAATCCGGCGAAATTTTAAACGATGAACCAATTGAAGACGCAACAGAAAAATACAAAATTGAGATCCATAACCGTATTTTCGATCTGGTAACAAATAGCATGAAAAATAGATTTTCTAATAACGCGAAGGTTTTTAGTGAAGTAGCTTGTCTTGATCCAAAAAAATTCCATGAAGTGCCAAATTTGCCAAAAGAAATATTTCAAACTTTAAGTGAGAAAGTTTCAAAATTTAATAGTAATGCAACGCCAAATCAAATTCGAGAAGAATTGTTAGATTTTGCATCTAAATTTAACTGTCTAAAAAGTGGAATTCCAGAAACTATTAAAATAAAGACCATTCCGGAGATATCGGAAGATCACGTGAACAGTGAAAACGAATTAAATGATGATGAGGATGAAGAAGAAACGGAAATTATTGATGTAGATAGCCATGTTGATACTTGCAAACAATGTGCACTTTGTTGCTACATCATTTTAGAAAAATATTGCTTGTATAGTGATGCCTATGCATCTTTGTTTTTATGTTACAAATATCTGTTAACACTTCCAACAACGCAAGTATCATGTGAGCGCAGTTTTTCAAAATTAAAATTTATAAAATCTCGCTTACGAACAACATTGTCATCTAATAATCTCGAAGCATTTATGCTCATGAATTGTGAACCCGACATATTAGAAAAAATATCAGATGAAGAAATAATTAATGTACTCGCAAATCGGAGTAGCATTTTTTCAAAATTATTAAAACCGGTGTAAATTATTATCAATAGTTAATTAATCATAACAACTATTTATGTTATTATAAGAACACTACTATTCGTAATTTTTGTATCATTATAAATAAATAATTGTAATCTATGTAACAGTGTGATTGTTTTCATCAATATATCATTTTTACTCTGAAAAGGGCCGGACAAAGAATAATCGCCCGGGCCGATTTACTTCTCCAATCCGCCCCTGCATACTTCACTCGCAAAGAAATCCACAAAGTAACATGGATATCGCCAGATGGCAAGACACACGATCAAATAGACCACATACTAATTGATACAAACCATAGTCACCTAGTAACAAATATTAGAAGCTACAGAGGAGCGGAGGCGAATACGGATCACGTCCTAGTAAGAATGAATATTAAAATACAAAAACCTAAATTTAACAGAATCAAAAAGTCACAACAGGGATTTAATCTTGACAATTTAAAGAGAGAGGATATAGAACAACAGTTTATCAGGAAAATAGAAGAATATAAGGAAGAAGGTCAAACAGAAAACACAATAGAAGGGAAATGGAATACAGTACAAACAAAAATTAAGAAAACAGCAGAAGAAATATTAGGGCCGAAGGAAGCTAATAGCACGAAAACGAAATGGTTCGACGAGGAATGTTCATTGGCCATTATCAAAGGAAGAGAAGAAAGAATAAAGTATTTGAAAACAGGCTCCGAAATCGACAAAATAAATTATCAAAAACAAAGAAGATTATACAAGAGAAGATGCAGAATCAAAAAGAGACAGTTACTAAAAGAACAAATAAACGACATAGAAGATAGTTACAATAGGAAAGAAATAAGAAATTTCTACCAGAAGGTCAAAAAAAGGAGGATATAGACAAAAAACTTTGTACTGCCGAGACACAGAAGGAAATTTGATAGGAGATGAAGCAGATAAATTAAAAAGATTGGCAAGCTATTTCCAAGAGTTATTAAATAACGAAGAAGAAACAGAAAACATAGGATTCAGTACAGATGACGAGACAGAACCAGCTAACCTACTCGAACAAAAACAAGAAGAAATTGATGAAATAATTAAGAATATGAAAAATAACAAGAGCCCCGGTGACAATGAAGTATCTGCAGAACTGATCAAACACGGAGGGGAAAAACTTAAACAAGATATATACGACCTTTTATTAACATGTTGTAAAGAAGAACAGTTACCAACGACGTGGAAAGAAGCGTTGCTATATCCCATTTACAAAAAAGGAGACAATTCGAGTTGCGAAAATTACCGCGGAATTGCCCTGCTGGATGTAACCTACAAGATCCTAGCTACATGGATAAATTCAAAGTTGAAGAATGAAATGGAAAACGCCGTGGGCGAATATCAGGCAGGCTTCCGAAAGAACCGATCTACAATAGACCAAATTTTTGTCCTAAAAGAACTGCAAGCTACCCACTACGAAAAAGGACTAGACCTGCATTTACTTTTCATCGATTTTAAGCAGGCCTATGATCTACTAAAAAGAAACGAACTATTAAAGGCACTGGACGAACTAATAATTCCAAAGAAATTGATAAGAATAATAAAAGTTACACTACAAAACACAAGTAGCAGAGTAAAAGTGAATAGTCAAAAATCAGATTTGTTCGAGGTTAAATCGGGCATACGGCAAGGAGACCCCATGTCGTCAACACTGTTTAATCTAGTCCTAGAGGCAGTAATGAGAAGAAGTGGAAGGTTAAATGGAACCCCTAGTGGCGCGCGTTCGAACGTTGGTCAGAACGCTGACAAATGAATTTAATTATTTAAACAGCAAAATTATAAAAATAATCAATTTTTTTGTTAAAATCATGAAAAAGATAGTTTAGGTTTATTCTTCAACATACGATATATATGATAGTTTAAGTCAAATTATAGATAAATGGGAAAATATGTATATTTTTAAAATTTTAATTAATTACTCCAAAACCAAATCAACAATTTTTTATTTTTTTTTGTATGTTATGTGTACATATCCCACCAACCCACATATACAATTTAATTAAAATTGACCAGCACAATTTTGTGTAATTAAAGAAAAAGTGTCATTTTTGGTACAAAAGCTAACATAAAAATTAATATTTCAAAAACAGAATCAACAATTTTTTTTATTTTTACCTATGTTAAGTAGGGGAGCGCGCTATATGTACATTATTTTTTTTAACAAATTTAAGCAGTACAGTTTTTTGTTACAAGCCAAAGTTTGACAAAAATAAGGCGTTTATAACTTTTTCTTTGAAACGTAAATGAAAATTGCAATTTTACAATTTTTACTACAAAATATATTATATTACCTTCACTATAGATATTTTATAATGTTTAATACTGTACCTGGTACTTGTAAAAAAATTATTATAAAGTCACAGAAATTTTCATAATTCCTGTGCAGGTACCAGGCGCCACGAGTAGCTAAGTGAGTAGTAGTTGTACTACTAATACAATATTACCGGCTAACTTGTTTCTATAATGCCGCGAGCAGCAAGTTACTTGAAAACCGTATTATTACCAATTTAAAATGTTTATGAAAATTATATATATATATATATATATATATATATATATATATATATATATATATATATATATATATATATATGGTGACCGCGACCCCGGAACATAGGACTTTAACATGTAAAATCATACTGTTGTAATTTCCTGCTTCCCTAATTATTTTAGGTAAAAATGATTCAAATAAAATCTGTAGAGCATAAAATTCTGCATCTGAAACAATAAACACAATTAATTTTGTATGCATTGTACCGGCAGAAATTAGATATGAAAATGTCGAAAATCATCTCAAAAAAGCAATGGCTATGGAATTGAGACAAAATAAATAACAAATGTCTAACGGCTTATCTGTCACGGTAGGGTAATTTATTTTTATTAGATATTATTTCTAATATCTGTTTCAATTAACAATTATCTGTTAATTTAATTTGATATTTGTTCACTTGAACAGATTTTACAAATAATAATGAAATTAAATTAACCCAGTTTGACAGATAAATCGTTAACATTTGATAATTTTTTGTTTCAATTACATGGCTATAGTTATTTTTGGGGTGATTTTCGACATTTTCATACATAATTTTTAACGTTACAAGGCATACAAAATTAACTTTGCTTAATGATTCAGATGAAGAGTTTTATGCCCTACAACTTTTATTTGAAGCTTTTTTACCTAAAATAATTAGGGAAGCAGGAAATTACGAAAATCTGATTTTACATGTTAAAATTCTATGTTCCGGCGTCGAGGTCACCCCAAGTATATATATACATAGTTTATGCATACCTTAGCAATTCCGTATAGGTTGTCTCACATTATATGCACATGGCTACCTGTGCCCTTCCCAGCGTTAGGTAGTTTAAATATATTAGAGAGGCAAAGAGTACTGGGACGCATTTATTTTATTTTTTATTTTTTTGAAGTAATCAAATATTAATTTTCATGAAGTCAATTTTGCGGTATTTTTATATAATTTTTTAATCAATAAGAAAAATACGTATTCATAACAATTTATTTTCATTACAGTACCTATTAAATAATAGCTTTCATACAATTATTAAAAGAAAGCAGTTACAAACAAAATTAGTTCACTTTTTATGTTTATTGACTTCAGATCCAATACATGTACGAGTACACAAAAGTATAATTGTTTTGTCAATAAATATATACATATTTACATAATTTTGGATTGGTAAATTATAATCATATTTGGAAAATATTATATTTCTTTGAAAATAATTAGCCTTTTAAAATTTTCCTAATCCCAACCTTGTCAAATCCCCGGCAAAATATCCAGCCATCCAGCTATGAAGGATCGGGCCGCTATTGCACAGGTAATGTCATGTGCATATACTTGACACAAGGCATAAAACTATTTATGCATAAATTATGGTTGCGACTATTATAATATTAGCTATTTATTGCTTTCCATTACTTTATCAATTAACATAAATTTTACAGTATTTAACAATAACAAATCATTTTTTGGTTAAAGTTCTATATTTTACTTTGTAATATGTTTGATTGTTTTTTTTTCTAAACTAGTGGTTTTTTAGCCCTTGGTCATACGCGATTTTTGTCGGTCCCACCTATCGCGTAACTTCTGGGTATTACTGTATTCGATTTTACCCCTAATTTTACGGAATTATTTACAACGAAATTTCATCGTACCGAAAATTCATTGAGAAGGGTAATTATCCTTCCTAATGGATATTCAGTTTAGTTTGTCGTCGTACAGTGGTGTGCATCACTGCATCAGTGGTAGAGCAACTCGCTTATTACGAACTTCGTTCTATATTTATCGTTTTATTATATTGGTGGCACAATGGGTGACAACTTGCCTCGCAATTTATCTTATTTTGCACCTCGTTAAATGATGTACCAAACAGAAAATATAAAGTAATGTAATACATTTTTGTGGCTACCATAATATCTCTCGCTGATATGTACCGCCCGCCTACCATATATCGAAATTTTCATAAATAAGTACATTTTAAGGTCTATGGGATTAGATATCATCAATTTCGCAATAATGTCTATGTGTATATTGATGTGTGTGTGTGTGTGTTTAAGAATTTATACACATTAGTACTGAACACCAATAAAGTTGAGAGTTGAGCATCACTTAAAACTCTAAAAATTGGTGTAATTTTTCACATATGTTGGTATATTATCTATATTAATTAATTTAAAAATTTGAAAATTTGTATAAGTAGGTAGAAATGTATGCAGGGTGACACTGAAAAGACGGGCCAGTCAAAATAAATTTTTCATTTATAATTATTTTTTAATTCTCCTTGCATATTTCTAAACTAGGCTTAGGGGCTCACAAATCATGGTATTTGATATGATGGTAGCCCTTCCAGTTTAACCGGAAATGATATTAACTTTCATATTTCAAATGGAACATCCTATATATTTTTATATACATATTTGGAATCTATGTAAAATTATGAATTCAACAATACCATTGAAGTGCATTTGTGTTGAAGAAATAAATTACAAATATGTATGAGACAATTATGAATAATTAACCTGGTAAGTCATATCAGGTAGGCTGTGATAACAAATTGATCATTTTTTGTAACAAAATATGAAATCTTACAATTATCCTTTTAAAATTTTCCTAATCCCAACCTTGTCAAATCCCCGGCAAAATATCCAGCCATCCAGCTGTGAAGGGTCGGGCCTCTATTTCACAGGTAATGTCATGTGCATATACTTGACACAACGCATAAAACTATTTATGCATAAATTATGGTTGCGACTATTATAATATTATCTATTTATTGTTTCCCATTACTTTATCAATTAACATAAATTTTACAGTATTTAACAATAACAAATCATCAAAATATGAAATCTTACAAAAATAATTTACTATTTAAACAATTAACTTAAACATTACTTAATATTATCTTATCTATTTTCACAGCTTGCCTGGTTAATGGCCTACCAGGTTAAATATTCATAATTTTCTCTTACGTTTTTATAGTTTATTTTTTCAATAAAAATGTACTTTAAGCATATCGTATTCGTAATTTTACTTAGATTCCAAATATATAAAAATATAAAGATGCCCCATTTGAAATATGAAAGCTAATATCACTTCCCGTCAAACCGGAAGCGCTACGATCATGCCAAATACCATGATTTGTGAGCCCGTAAACCTAGTTTACAAATATGCAAAGAGAATTAAAAAATAATTATAAATAACAGAGTTATTTTGAGTGGCCTGTTTTTCAGTGTCAGCCTGTATAAAGGAAAGTTTGTTTCATTATTTTTTTAAATTTCTTTTAAACAAGTTATTGAGTTTCAAACCCGACTGACTATAATTATTTTCCTGATAGTAAGCAAGCTTTGCCGGGAGTACCCCAAAACATTGAAATACGTGCTGTAGAAATTGTGCGTTGTAAGATTTGTGCTTGCTAAAGCTAGGTGCTTCAGGCAATGAGTATAATTCACCGAACTTGCCCGAACGTTTCCGAATCCCAGAGTATGCTTGCCACCTCTAGCTTTACCTTTACACTCAGCACCAGTGTTGCCAACCGTAGCGGAATTCCGCTATAATAGCGGAATTTTAATATGATGTACGACGTAGCAGCGATAATAGAAAAAATACAGAAAATTATTTCTTTTATTTGTCTTACTGGTGTCATTGTATTGTGAAAACAAATGATAATTTTGTTTGGTGGAAAGATGTCTCTACTTTCAAAACCATTTTCAAAACGATTTTAGTTTTGAAACCGTCATGTATACAGTGTCAAAACGGTTTCGAGACTTTTAGAACTAAAAATGTTTCGAAAACTGCATGTAAACTATACCTTGTTCCATCTTACGCATGCAGAGAATAGGGCATAGTTTTGACTTCTGTGATTGGCTGAAATTTGAGCCAAGAGACAAGTTTACTCAATGTAATTTCGGCTACTTAAAACTGGCGCTGATGCAAAAGCCATCTACTGAATGCGTAAAATGAACAGCATAAGTATATATTAAATATGTATATATAATGGCGTAGCGGCTTGTAGCGGAATTTTTTGGAGAACGTAGCGACATTCGGGCATTTATAGTTGGCAACACTGCTCAGCACTGACTGAGCCACATCCTTCTCTAATATACAAGCCATACTGTTCGAATGGCAACGGCGCAAAATCTGTTTTCGGTGGTCCTACCGTCATACTGGATCACTGCTTTATCGCTTGTATTTATAGAAACAAATACACATAATTATGTTATACATATTCATTACGTACTAAATCCTACATTTAATTTTAATACTGTAGTGTACAGAAATATATTATTTGTATTAAAATTACAATTACTTCTTAAAAGTACCTAGTTTCCTTTTCTTATTTTTTGGACATGATTCTATATTTTTCGTTGCTCATGTTTGCAATTATTTTTATTTTTTACATAATTGTTGAGCAATATGTTGGCAAAAACACTACTTAACATATTCATAATATGTATATAGCCCTCACCACAAACACAAATATTGCGAAAATCGTCGGAATAGAAACATTTTTCAGACTGAGAATGCTCAGTTAACATAATAAATTTTGTTGATGCTAAATCATCACATGTGTTTAAATATTATCATTACAATTGTGGGTGATTTCTCGACTGTGATGTGATTAGGTGTTATAAACATCGTACAAAAAATTCGAAGAGCAAATGGATGCTCTAAGATCTTACTACACTGAAAAAGGTGCAAGGTGCACCGAAAACGTTGGTTTAGTAAGAATAAAAGCTTAATTCTAAATTATTGTAATTGGAAATATAAGATATATATTGAAATGGATAACAATATTTTATAAATAAAAAAATTTGATTACAACAATCAAAATATGGATTTAATAAAAATGCATAATTCTTTCTTTTGATCTTAATAATACATGATAATAACACAATGATTATGTGTATGTTTTGTATTTTTGGCACACCCAGCAATGGGTAATATTCCGTAATGATATTTTTATTTATAAACAAACTATTGATGTACTTTTGCAATAAAAATATCGTATTAAATTATTGCAAACTAATATAAAATAAAATTGAACGATATTTTGGAGATATGTATTTATATAATGGCGATATAGTATGTATCTATTTTTAAACATTTTTTAAATTTCTGAAATGTATTGTTTTGATTTCAACTTTTTTAAAATTTCAAAGTGAAGAATAAGGATTATTACTTGCGTATTCTTTGAATTTTGGTTTATGTCTTGGATATAAGTATGGCAATTGTCCAACAGTTACAACTAGCAAATATAAAGGTTTCTTCTATATCGACATGCTTTAAAATAATGCCCACTAGCGCTTGCCTCGGACTTGAAACAAATTACTGAGGGGTCACAGTTAACGTTAATATATAACAGGAGACACCAGTGTTTAGCATTCGCCGATGACATCACAATTATTACAAAAACGAAGAAGGAATTACAACTAACAACAAAAAAATTAATACAAGAAGCAGAACGAGTAGGATTAAAAGTCAGTAAAGAAAAAACAAAATACATGCATATGAGCAAAAAAGGAAATATGCCAGAAAGAGAATTAAAAATAACAATGGAAAGCGGAGAGGAATACAGATTTGAGAAAGTGGAGAGCTTTACTTATCTGAGGTCAAAGATCACATCAAAAAGTGGAATTAAGGAAGAAATCAAAGAAAGATTAACGAAAGGAAATAGAACGTTTGGAATGATGAACAGGTTATTGACAAGTACAAACGTGTCCAAGAAGACAAAAAAAAACATATTTACAAAACAATTATATTGCCGACGGTACTTTACGGTAGCGAAACTTGGACAATGAACAAACAATATGAGTCAACACTGAAAATATGGGAACGCAAAGTACTGCGGAGAATATACGGAGGAATTAAAGAAGAAAATCTATGGAGGAGAAGAACAAATAGAGAACTGGAAGAGATATATGAAGAACCAGATATTACAACACGAGTTAAAATGCAGAGAATAAGGTGGTTGGGCCATGTCGAAAGAATGACAGAAGAAAGAACGCCGAAGTGTTTTATTAACAGACAACAAGATGGAAAAAAGAAGATAGGCATACCAAAAGGAAGATGGCTAGAAGAGGTAAAAAAGGACCTAATTGCAATAGGACAAAGGAATTGGAAAGCCAAAGTCAACAACCGCGAGGAATGGAGAAGAGTGGTTAGCCAAGCCCAGGGCCTGCAAGGCCTGCCGAGCTAATTATATATATATATATATAAATAATGTCTTAAATATTTTTAGAACTCACTTATTGTAGACGACATGTGTTCGTCATCCATGTCTGGAAAAATAACAATAATTATATATATATATATATATATATATATATATATATATAATTATTGTTATTTTTCCAGGCATGGATGACGAACACATGTCGTCTATATATATATATATATATATATATATATATATATATATATATATATATATAGGGTGTTAATACTAAGTCGTTACACCCGAAAATGGTAGATAGAACATTAAAACAAACAACTTTTCTTAGCTCAAATTTTTGATTTGGAGCCCCAGTTCATAGTTATTGGCGTTCTCTTGTTTTTCGAAAAATCGTCATAACTCCCTTATTTTAAGGAATATTTAAAAATTACAAAAACTTTCAGCATTTGCTTTCGGTTCTCTAAAACATTTGTATTTACAATTATTTTCTATTTTATCAAATAACAAAATGGCGACCAATAAAAAATTTCAAAACAAGATATTTTGAAAATAAAATAAAACATTTTTAAAATCCATAAACTTTCTACTACAATATTTGTCTGAAACATTTTTTTCTATCTGGCCAAAAAAAAGTTTTTATTCGCTTACTTGGCTTCCATAAGTATTAACAAACTAAAAAAAAGCATTTAAAACGAAGTAGCTTCTGAAAACAATGAAACAAAAAAGAGATTAGATTTGGCAAGTACGTTATTTGACCCTTATATATATATATATATATATATATATATATATATATATATATATACAGAGTGGAAACGAACTTAATGTCATAAACTTAAGGGTGAGTAGTATGACATGTGTAGATTACGAAACAGAAAGATTTTTTTAAAATTCGCATATTTAAGGGTAGTTTTCATGAAACTAACAATTTGGTACCACTGGACCACTGGCAACGCATTGCATTATTTTATCTATTACACAATTATTTTTGTTAAAAATGCTGTTTAATTTAATTATTAAGAATAATATCTTATACAACTAATTTTGAATGTATTTTTGATAACCATATTTTTAATGAAATATGAATTAAAACAGCAGTAAAAAAAAGTTTCCTTAAGAAAAGTGGAATTTTCGTTTTTCGAACATTAAAAAAAATTTTTCAGTTCCGTAATCTACACATGTCATACTACTCATCCTTAAATTTATGACATTAAGTTCGTTTCCACCCTGCATATATATATATATATATATATATATATATATATATATATATATATATATACGTTTAAAAATTTCTAGAATTCACTTTGCATAGGAGACCTATTTTCTACCTCAGTCATTACTAGAAAAATAAAAATAATTATATATAAATAATGTCTTAAATATTTTTGGTACTCATTTCTTGCCTTCCTGATGTGAAGTCATGAACAATAGTAACGGATAACGGAAACGAAAAGTACAAGTCAGCATCATTGTTGCCAATCTTCTTCTTTAAAAAATCCCTTAACATTCTATAAGTTCGGCTCTAAAATTTCCCTCTTTTGACCAATAGAATTACTTGCCTTTGTTCAATTAGTTCTACATTCTCTTATCGTAGCGAGTGGACTATAGGAATCTGGAAATAAACTTTAGATTAAAAATGAGATGAATTAGAATTAATAATATAAATATATTATAATATAAATTATACATATTTAGTGTTGTTTCCAAACTAATGGTAAAATTCCTGAAATTTTATATTTTAAATAAAAATATCCCTTTATCCCTCTTCATGTTAATAAATCCCACAAAAAGGGATAAATCCCTCTATGTGGCAACACTGGTTAGATCAAGTTAGTAGCGCGAAAATATTGCCCTCTGGGTGTTGTTGGATACACTACTTTTGACATGTTAGGTAAATATTAAATATATGTCATATGAACAATGTTTTTGTTTTCTTAGGTTTTTTTATATCAAAATTTACTTTTTTATACATTTATTATTAAAAATATATTTTTTTTTGCAAATCTATTAAAAGTAGGCTTTTTAATTTTTTTTTATAGGGTTAAAAATATCATTTTATGACACCAGTGTTAAAAGAAACCTTTGGACACTTATATGATGCGTGTCAGGTATTTGTCAGTATTCAATTCCAGTGAATAGATGTTGCTAATGTCGCGTTAAAAACCTACATATTGAATATCAACGCAACTATGGATGCATAGGAAATATTTAAATTTGACGTGAATTTAACATTTGAAAATATTTGTGTTTCAATTCTATTTAATTTGCGTTAATTATTAATTGTACCTTCTGTGTTTTTACTGAGCGAGTTTTTAATGTAATATTGTTTAACTTTATGTGTTCATATAAGATATACGTGATTTATTTTCAATCCGGTTATCATTATTTCAATTAAATAAGTTGTCGAATGTATTTTGAAATTAAAATTTTATTATGCGTATTATTGAAAAATTATAATTGAATTTTATATTTGTTCACATACATTTTAATATCAAAATACATTTATATTAACTAACAAAACTAAAATATTTTGAATAAAATTAAAAGTGGATTGCCTAATTTACATTTTACTTCTATTCCAATCACTAGGTGTAATGTTCAGTTCAAGTATATACAACTTTCAAGTTTAAAGAGTAAAAATAACAGATCATTAATCAAAATTGTCGGAAACTATTTTAAATTATTCTCAATTATATAAAATCTACGAAATAAATTCATTTTAAATCCTGAAAATAGTTTTATTGGTTCAATTTTCAATTAAAAGTAAAGTGACATCTGAGACATTATAAACTTTTGTAGTGTACAATTACAGTCTGTCACAATGAAAATCGTACACTCCCATTTCAGTACAGTTTTTATTGAAAACAATATTTTCTTAGTACAATAATATAAAAAAATCATTCTAAATGTAACAGAAATTAAATAAGAAATCAAAAACAACATAAATATAAATTTTCATAACATAATTTCAGCATAAACAACAAATATTTATAAATAACAGGATCACACTATAAATCGTACAACTAATAAATTTAACTAAAAACCATTTTCCATATTTTGTAAGGTACCCTTTATTTTTAATTACAGCTTGTAATCTTCTACGGATTGACTGAATTAAATTTTGAATGTAATTTTGGTCAACTTTATCCCATTCCTCTTCAAGGAATTTATTTATTTATTTATTTATTTATTTATTTATTTACTTATTTATTTATTTATTTATTTATTTATTTATTTATTTATTTATTTATTTATTTATTTATTTATTTATTTATTTATTTATTTATTTATTTATTTATTTATTTATTTATTTATTTATTTATTTATTTATTTATTTATTTATTTATTTATTTATTTATTTATTTATTTATTTATTTATTTATTTATTTATTTATTTATTTATTTATTTATTTATTTATTTATTTATTTATTTATTTATTTATTTATTTATTTATTTCACTTTAAACCTTACAGACAGCAGTCCAAAATTAGGTAAAGATAATAACAATGCCTTAAAAATTAGAAAAAACATGAACATGTGTAAAATAAAAATGAAAATATGTATATGGATATGATTTAAAGTTCATGATAACATACATTCCGCAAATTGGTGATGGAACAATTAAATATATCACAAACGTGGCTAATTTTATTGTAATTAGAACACATAATGTGAACTGGAGACTTTTGTAATAGACTAGTATTAGCTTTAGGTTTGTAAAATGTACTAACTTTACGAGATGCAATACGAGGTACCGAAAAATTGAGTTTACCAACTAAGTAACTACAGTCAACTTCGTTATATATAAGTTTATATAAAAAAGATAGGCTTTGTTCAGAACGTCTGGTTTCCAGAGAATAGAATTCAAAAGTATTAAGTAATTCTTGATGATTACATCCTCTGGCAGGATAAATGTTATAGGTTTTGAACCACATGTACTTTAAAAATTTTCGCTGTACCTTTTCAATTGCTAATTTCGAACTATCAGAACGCGGATACCAAACTAAAGAACAGTATTCTAAAGTAGATCTCACAAGCGTGATAAAGAGGGATTTCAAAGAAACTATGCTTTTAAATGATTTGGTGTTACGTATAATAAAACCAACTATTCTATTCGCTTTATTCACCACATTGATTACATGGTATTCAAATGATAATTTTGGATCAAAAGTAACACCTAAGTCTTTCACAATACTTGGGCGGTTCAAATGCTCATTGTTTAGAGTATAGTCGTGCTGTATAAATTGACATTTACGTGTATACGTCATAACTTCACACTTTTTTATATTTAAGTGTAATTTATTAACAGAACACCAGTCATGTAGTTTATTTAAATTTGACTGAAGTTGTGAACAATCTTCAGGAGATTTAATTGATTGGAACAATTTCATATCATCAGCAAACATAAGCATATTACTGTTTTTTATAACATCTGGAAGATCGTTAATAAATAAAACAAATATTAATGGCCCAAGAACCGATCCTTGCGGGACTCCTGACTTTGCCATGAATGAGTCTGAATAAAATCCATTAAATGCTACACGTTGAGGTCTACAATTCAAATATGATATAAAAAAATTTAACAATTTTTCATTAAATCCAAAATTCTGCAGCTTTTGAATTAAAATATTATGAGCGATGCGATCAAATGCCTTGGAAAAGTCAGTGTAGACTACATCAACTTGACCGTGATTGTCTAAAATTTCAGACGTATACTGACAAAAGGAATTCAAATTTGTAAGGGTTGATCTTTTTGCCATAAACCCATGTTGCAGCGGTGAAATAAAACTTCTAATTTGGGGTAATATGTTATTGTGCAATGCAATTTCAAAAACTTTTGCAAAGTTCGACAGGAGGGCAACTGGTCTATAATTTTGTATATCAGAATCATCGCCAGATTTTAAAACAGGACATATCTTAGTTTCTTTCCATATCTCTGGAAAGGAACTTGATTTTAAACAAAGATTGAAAATTTTTAATAGTGGGCATATTAATATGTTTGAGCAATCCTTTATTAAGAAGGATGGAATTTGATCTATACCAGATGATAACTTGTTGTTTAATGATTTTATAGCGAGACTGATGTCCTCTTCTGTAAAATATGACTGTATTACCGCTGGAAAGTTATTATGAACTTTATTGTAACTTACTGCATTAGTATCTGCATTAGGATCTGTATATACGCTACTAAAAAAATCCTTGAATAATTTTAGAATATCCTTAGGGTTATTCTTGATTGAATCATTTAAGTGCATAGCGCCAGGGATTATTTAAGTGCAAAATGTTTTTGGATCTGAAGTTACCGATTGTTCGATATTTACTAAATAAGCATTATATGCAGTTCTAATTTGATATTTAGTTAAGGATCGCAAACGTTTATATTCTAAAAAATCTAAATCATTTTTTGTTTGTTTATACAACAAATTAAATCTATTTTTCTGTTTGATATTGTCAATTATCTCTTTATTGAACCAAGGAGGATATTTCTGGCTTTTGGTTTTACGTTTTGGAACATACAAATCCATAATTGAATATAAAATATCATAGAATTTGTTACACATTGAATTAATATCAGTACACTTTTCTTATACGTCCCAAGATGTATTTAATAAAGCTTCATACAATTCCTGAAAATTAGCTTTTCTAAAGTTGTATGGTGGGTTGACTTTCATTTTCGGGAATTTAGAAGGTTCCATGAAAAATACTTGTAAATCAATTTTTAATGATGGGTGGTGCAAATCCTCATCAACAAATGGATGCGTATCTCGAGAAGCAGTACATTTTATATTTGTGAAAACAAGATCTAATAGCCTCCCGTTAACATTTACAATATTGTTACATTGCATCAAATCAAGCATACTTGAAAAATTTATTAATGTATTTGTTAGCTGATCTCTTTGGGCACTATCACTAAACGTAGGTATATTAAAATCTCCAATTATAAGTACATGTCTATTGAACATTAATAAATCTTCAAGAAAATCTAACATATACTCTAAGTCGTGAATACTGGGCGTATGAGGAATATAAATTACCAATATTATATTTAAGCCTGGAGATTGTGGAGGTGTTTGAATTACTCTCGGACATTTATAGACGGTCCATTCCTTAGCAATCTTCGCAATATGTTTCGGATCATTATCGGCATACAATTTAAATGAATTTAAAATACTCATTTTTTCAGTAGTTGTTTTCAAATTATTTTTTAAAACATTTAAGTAAACCCATTTATTCATTATTCCATCTATAAAAACTAAATTTTCTACTCCACAAGCAGATACACATCCCCAAACCATTTGTGATCCTCCACCATGTTTCACAGTAGCGCGCAGATTTTTGGGTTTAAGCTCTTCATTCGGTTTTCGCCAAATTCTAATTTTGCCATCCGAACCAAAAATATTAAATTTTGAATCATCTGTGAAAATCACATCTTTCCAGAACTATAAACTTTCATTCACATACTTTTTTGCGAACTCTAATCTCTTCCTTCTATTTCTTACGTTAATATAAGGCTTGTTGCGAGCAATTCTAACGTTGTAATTATGCTTTCTTAATACTCTTCGAACTGTTTCAGCTCAAACTTTAAAATTATACACTATTTTTGGGGCACTAATTTTGGGATCATTTTTAATTTGACGTAAAATCCAATTTTCATCGCGCTCAGTTAATTTGCGTTTTGAACTTATTCTAACTTTATTTACTATGCGATTTTGTATTTTATACATATTTATGATGTACTAGATAGTTGAACGAGGTCTGTTTAAAATTTAGAGATTTCTGTAGAAGATTTTCCATTTTTAAAGTGACGAATGACTGGTTCACGTTCTTCTTTTGGAGTTTGCCTCATTTTTCTTTGAAAGACTGAATACAACTGTTTATCTTCAGTGTTAACATTGCTATTATATTAGATAATATGTGACTTGTAATTAAATGTTAACATATTGAATTATATTATTATTTTTTTAAATAAATATGATTTGTACGATTTTTAATGTGATCTCTATTTAGTTTGATCATAATATAATTTAATTTTGTACTTACAAATTAAAGTATATTTTTCAATTTTTTAAATTATGAAAAAAGGATTGTTTTTATTTCATAAATGCTATATTATGCCAAGTATGCATTATGTTTTAAAACAGAAATAATTGAAAACACAACCATTTTATAAGTGTACGATTTTCAATGTGAGAGACTGTATTTATTTAAAATTTGCTATATTCATCAACAAATTGTAATTTTATTACATATTTTACCATAATTGTATCCTATATGAAATCCTTCCTCAAACTGATGAATTATTAATTAAAAAATATAGAGATACCTAGTTTTATAGTTTTAGAAAAAAATTGAATTCTATAAAATTCATATCACAATTATTTATAAAATGATTACATTTATATTTGTTTAAATGTGAAATATCTCTAGATCCATAATTTTAGTCATGTTTTAATAATACTAACCATATGTATTTAAAATTATATGTACTTTTATTTATATCAGTATACATTACAATACCAATTTTATGTTTAAAATGTAATATACATATAAAGTGGTTGGTAGAAAGTATATTTTATTTCATGTTAAAAAATATAGTAGATGGCGCTTGAGAGCCGATCGTTTTTACATGCATTCAATAAATAATTTAAATTCGTGAAACCAAATTTTGTCAGTAATTAATATTTTTAATAATAATATAAACAAAAATTGTACAAATTAAAACAACAAAAATCCGTAAGACAAACAAACGAAATAAATAAAAATCCACCAGAACTAATTCACAATTTTTACCCAAGAGTGCAGAATTTATCGAACAGTGAATTTAACACAGAAGAACTACAACTATTAGAAAAAGGACTTAAATATTCCCCGAGCGTAAAACCAAACCAATCAAACTTCGAGGAACTTGCAATTAACGCCGAGATAGGCCTTACACCTTTTGATAAAAACATATCAACAAATTTTGAAAAACACCAAATAGCCAGAATAATCCACAAAGACTTTACCTTCAACAAAATAGCGAATGATAATAAAAAGGAGCGAAATACCATTAAGAACATAAAAGATAAACTAGTGAATGAAGACCTCGTTCTATGCAAAGCAGATAAAGGGAATACCATCGCCATTATGAATAAATAGAACTACATGGACAAATCTTTAAAACTTTTAAGTGAAAGTGAATGTGAGCCACTCAAAAAAGACCCAACAATTAAATTTCAACGTGATGTGCAAGTTATATTAAAAGAGTGTACGGACCTATTTAGTGACAAAGACAGATATTTTTTGAAGAATATGAATCCCAAAACCCCAATATTGTACATGTTACCCAAACTCCATAAAGAAGACTGTCCTATGAGACCTGTTGTTTCATATATAAACGCACCAGCATATAAAATTTGTAAAAAACTAAATACAATTCTTCCAGACCTAATCAATTTCAAACCGACATATACTATTAAAAACTCATTGGAATTAATAGAAAAATTAAAAAATGTTAACATAAATAGTAGTTGTAAATTTGTATCTTTCGATGTTACAAGTTTGTTTACTTCTATCCCTATTCCGGAACTAAAAACAATAGTCCTAGAACATTTGTTCAATAGCCAAATTTCAAATTGCAAAGCGCAAGAACTGCTTTCCGTCATAGATTTATGTCTCAACCAAAATTATTTTCAGTTTAACGGTAAATGTTACAAACAAATAAATGGTCTACCTATGGGTTCACCAATATCACCATTATTTGCAGATATATTTATGGACCATTTTGAAGAAAAATTATTAAACTCATCCACCACATTTAAAAATAAGATAAAATTTTGGGCTCGATATGTAGACGATATATTTTGCATATGGACAGGAACTTACAGAGAGTTAGATCAATTTCTCGCACATATAAACAAGATTAACAAGCATATACAATTCACTCTAGAAAAAGAAGAAAACAAGAAACTAAACTTTCTTGATTTAACTATCATTAACAATAATAATATCATAGAGTATGACATTTATAGAAAACCCACATTCACAGACACCATAATACCTATGAGTTCAAATCAATCAATCACAGTAAAACTTTCAGCCTTTCATAGCATGATACATAGATTAATAACAATCCCATTAAACAAAACAAATTTTGACAAAGAACTTAGGATGATTAAACAAATAGCAGTTAATAATGGTTATAAAGTGGATTTGATTAACAAATTATTAAGAAATAAAAATAAAAAACGTATGTTGCACATGATATATACACCAATACAAACAAACAATAAAGAAAATTGGGTTTATTTAAATTATATTCCGAAAACTACACAGAAAATTTCTGCAATATTCAAAAATCTTAATATTAACACTGTTTCCACTAATAAAATGACTTTAGGTAAATAGCTGATAAACAACAAACCAAAAATCGATAAAGATGAATTGTCTGGAGTATACGAAATTCAATGTAAAGATTGTGATGCTATTTACATAGGACAAAGCGGCAGAAATTTCAAGATAAGGATGAAAGAACATTTAAAATCCATAGAAACAAATACAAATACAACTGGTTTCTCCCAACATTGCATCGAAAATAACCATTCCATAAAAGATTATAAAATTTTGCATACCGAACCGAAAGGCCTTAAGCTGAACACATTTGAGATTTTGGAAATTCACAAAGCGTCTAATTCAAAGAAAAACATAGTGAATGAACAGCTAGATCTAAGTAACTCCTCCCTACTCAATATTATATTTTAGTTATAAGTGATGTCAATCTGTAAATGTTTGTAATATAATAATACACCTGATGATGACCGAAGGGTCGAAACGCGTTGTGTAAAATATAATAAATAAATATTATAAATTCGTGAAACTTACCAAGTGTTTTTTATTTTAAATAATTAATATTTTTATTTGTACAATTGTACAAGATCTGAATATTAAAAATTATAACAAAACATGGTTAAAGATCATTTAATTCTTCAGATTTTATTTGATAACTGACATACTTTTTTTCCATTTTTGTGAATGAATAAATGTTATGCGTTTTATGCGGCTAGATATACAAGCGTCATAATGCTTATACAAAAAATGATCAGAGCGATATATGAACATTAGGATGATACGTGTATTTCCTTTTATGCGAACAATAATTAAAATAGCATGAGAAAATGGTAACTAATTACTTATGTATTTATAGATTCAATTAAACATGACAAAATGTCTAAATTGCAAGATAAATATAACTATAATATTAATAATTTGGCTATGAGTACCTACATAATATTAAATTTAAAAAAACACACAAATATGAAATTTTAATTTTACAATAAACAATTAGTTACAAATTGCAGAGAAAAAAGCAGTTACATTACATATATAACGAATTTCCGAACATATCAATTTTATTTAGAATGCTATTAATGGTGAAGAATACGGAAGTCATACAAGATTATTTTTCTAGTTTACAGTATTTTTTTTAAAGACGTCTGATCAAGGTCATTTGTATTATAAACAAATTTACAAATTGGTAAACATTTATCTTTTCCATTTGCCATAACACGAAACGTCTACGATAAGCACGGATATAACACGAATGTTTTTCGAAAAATCATATTTTTTGAACTAAGTTAAGACATTTTATTTTAAAACGATGCTCGTTATTGACAATACTTTCATTGTAACGTAAGTTTATTTATTAATTCAAATACATTACCTTGATTCATAGCCGTACGAATAACGTTATTTTCTGCCAGTGCCACTGACACAGTGTCAGTCTCAGTTTTGACATATTCAGTTTTACAATTTCTAGTAAACTTACCAATAGACTTAGTTTTAAATGCTTTTAATATAACATATTTTTATAATAATAAAGTAATAGTAGTATTTCATGTACTCTAATAAAAAGTAAGTAAATGACACTACTAAATTTGTTGAAATGGGCGGAGCTAAATTCTTAATTCATAGAATTCTTAAATGACCTTGATCGAAAAACTTGAAAAAAATTATTGTATGTGTGTATGTATGCATAATATACACAATAAACTAATATAAACATCGTCAAATTTGGTATTTATACAATTTACTATGTCTAATCACAGGTTATTTTCTGTGGATTTATACATCGTCTGGCATTAACTAATACGGCGAGGACACATCTTCTCCGAGGATTCTCCCTTCACGCCAGTGGAAAAATCGTTCACAAAAACAAACACTGGTTGAGAAATGGCCTAGTTAATTGTATTCATTCGAAAATTGCACAATTCAGAGCAGTTGGTGTTACCTTAGCTAGATCTTCTCTCGTGAGTTCCTCTTCTAAGTTGGCGCACGTTAGCAGGTAGGCCATTGAAGGCGTTTGACATCCTCCTATTTTTACATAAATTATTCTTAATGTTACTGTAAATGATAGCCTATATTTAATTGAACGTTATCATGTCATGGAAAATGCTAACCTTATGGGGAATTGTCTCCGTTTTAATGAGAACGGCAAATTTGTGTCGGTATTTAAATTGAATCTAGGTAAATAAATTCGATTACCTGCACTTTGACCTGTAAGTACTTCCAAATCTAAGTAATTATTTTTCATGTATTTGACTATTATCGTGTACCGATGCATAATCAGCGTTTGGGATTCATGTTTCTTAGCAACATAACAATCGCGCCTATTTTTAATGTAAGTTTATATGGGGGCATGCCAGTGGGAATTTGTTTATTTAATAACTCTATGGGATAATTTATTTTATTGTTACCATCACATTCGCACCAGTCAGCACTGTAATAGACTCGTGATGGCCCCATAATTTTGTTTAAAACAATTTCATTGATGATCATTGTGTCGCTGTTCTTTGGTGCTAAGATAGCTCGATTAGTAAATTGATAAATATTATTAGGTGATATTTCATCAGTTCCAAATATGTCGTCTGCCAATGAAATATTTGAAATGCAGGTTGATGGTATAGAAACAATGTCCTTGTCACCATTTCCTACTTTTAACAAGAATTCTGAAAATTCAATTTCGTCTTTATTCACACGCATATTTTGTTTCAACGAAAATTTCTTGAACAACGGCCATAAGTGACTTCTTAATAACAAAGTTTCTATTATAGTTGTTCTGTGATTGGTGTAGTTTACTACAGGTAAGCACTGTCGAAAATCACCTCCTACAATCACAATTTTACCTCCAAATGGTAATGTATTATTCATTAGATCTTTTAAAACTACATCAATTGCATTTAGGGCATGTTTTGGGATCATTGTGACTTCGTCACAAATTATTACTTTTGCATTGGTAATTAGTTTGCCTGAAAGACTATTAGCTTTGATTTTACAAACACAACCGTCAGTTATTGGGACAGGCAATTTAAAAATTGAATGAAGCGTTTGCCCCCCATTTAACAATGTAGCTGCGATACCTGTCCAAGCAACAGATATAACTTTCTGCCCTCTTAGTACACTGATTAGTGTGTTGTATAAAAAAGTTTTGCCCGTCCCTCCCGGGCCATCAATGAAGAAATATCTGTTTTTACAATTTACATCGTTTACTGCATTTAAAATGTTTTGTAAAATAGCTTTTTGTTCACTATTAAATAAAGTTACATTTTTTTCGCCCTCTAATTTTTCTGCATCCATATCTATGAAATCATTGTCATTACTTACATCATCTATTTCATTTGGCTGTGGCAAACCGAAATCACTAAGGTCATATCTATGAATGACTAAGATCTCTTCAATCTTTCTTAAACACTTATTCTGTGCAGTTTCTTTGGAATGATGTAATAAATAATCTTCCATTAAATAGTTTTTGAATTTTTCCCATAATTCAACTGCATTTGTTGTTGTATGAAAACAAATTATATCTGCAACTAACTCTCGCAGTTGTTTGGGAAATTTACTTAATACAGCCCCACTTAAACAATTCTCGGATTCTTGGTTATTTTCCAAAAGCCATAAAGCGCGGGCAGCTTCCTGATATGTATTATACAATATCCCATAAACTGTGCGTAAGTCTTCGAAATTTGTGGCACCCGTCGCATGAATCAATATTAAACGTAAGTGAAACCGCTCTATATCTTTTGGACTTACTGAAATAATGCGACCTATAGGCGGTTTTTTCTCTCTTTGTCTGTCTTTCCACATGTTGTTATTGAAAACATAAAATTTTGGAATTTCCATATGCGATATTTTCGCGCATTGCTATCTGTTTCATTTAACACGAACCACGCTGTCAGCGTAGTATGTTTTTTAGCTGCACGTTCTATAGCTTGTTTCTCTTGACCGGTTACGAAACAAACGCTCTGTTGCAAGACATTCTGGGGCATATACATATCTGGCGTCTAAATAACCGTTAATTTCGTCCCATTGAACAGTTTTGTTTTGATCAATTTGTCCTAATTTTACGGACGCGCAATCGTGGCCTTTACTTATATAATCGCAAATGTATTTAATACTCTTTACTGATGAGCATATTTCTATATTTATGTGAGCGCGATATTTTTTTAATAAATAGGAATTGTACGGAATTATCCAGCGATTGTCAATTGTATATTTAACTGTACGATTTTTCCACAAAATATACATTTTCGCGTTATTATTAGGTCTTTTATAAAGTGGATAACCATTTATATTCTCATGTGTTTCATCTCTAAAATCTTTAGGGTATTTTTTGGAACATTTATTTTTATTCATACAAGGTGAATTTTTGTTTAAAATACCGCATGGACCATGTACCATGTGAGACTGAACTAATTGATATAATTCCGGCTCAGCGATTTCGTCTGGAATTTCTGCACTTACTATAGAATCAATATCGTCTTTATTACGGATTTTACTGCACTCATCTAATGTTAATAACAAATGCATGTGTGGTAAACCCCGTTTTTGAAATTCAATTACATATATGAACGCTACAACTTTACCAAAAATATCATCGTGTAGAAATTCATACAACATTTGCTTTACTTTACCGCAAAAAACTCTTGCTACAATGTCTGGCCTATCGGCAGATGTTTAACTTTCACGTAATTGTTGTAAAATTTTATTGGTCTTTTCAATTTCCTCGTCGCCTTTCACAGTGAATAGTCGTTTTCAGGCTGTGCAGGTTCCTCAGGTAGTCTTCAAATGTATCATTATTCATTTTTCTTGCTAGTCCATTTATTTCTTTTGCCAAATGGTATAATATATTTTTGTCATGTCGCTCCTTATAGCTGGGTGAGAACCAAAGCAACGATTTGTTCCTTTTGTACATTCTGTAGTTGGGTGATTTTCTGCGCATTTTATGCAGTATCTCTTTGTATGCCCGTAATCTTAGCATTTCATGCATTGAGGGATTTCTCTTCTTTTCCATGGTGGTTCTACATTGATGACTGTTCCCAGAAGATATTTAACATCGTAGATTTTTTGTTATTCCAGGTTCCTGGTCAACAAAATACATAGGTAATGGCTCCTTAGTTTTCCGGCTTTTTATATTTAAGATGTTTCAAAATTTAAATCCTTATTCTTCTAAGGCTTCTTGTATGTCTTTTGTTGATGTAAGGTGTATATTTTTAACTATGACTCTGTACGCCCTTTCTTCTTTAAGTTGGTACGTGTATAAGCTACATTATTTTGATTTAATAGGTAATCTTCGATAAGCGTCTGAAGTGTTCGTGCTTATTTTTACGACTTTATTTGTTTGCGTTCTGCAGACAAATTCTTCGGTTTCTAATACTGTTTTCAAGCTATGTAGCATTTAACTGTAATACGTGATATCCTGGGCGAATACTGGTGGAGATCAGGTCAGGTTTTGTTTGGCTTTTGTCAGATTCATTAATCAATGCAGAGAATATGTTACTGTTGCTGAATGTTAATGTGGTAGTTCTTCCATTATTTCGTTTTTTTGCTGTTTCTTGAGATAACTTCGTTTCTGTTCCTCTTGTTCTCTTCGGTGTTCATTTTTTGGTTTGCCAATTTATGAGTGAATCTACATAAGATTGCGATCGATCAGGAGTGATTGTCATGAGACTGGTAATAGATGGTGAGGTTATCGGTGTTGTTTGTCACGTTATTGTTTATGTACTGTAAAGTGAGATGGCATTTCTTGTTACGTATGTAGTTTTCTGCGTTGTAATATTATATCCCCCCTCCCCCCCGCCCGCTTATTTGCGGTATATTTGTGGATGCGTGGTTTTGAGCCATTCTTAATGAATTTATTATGTCCTGAGTCTTTCGTATGGAGTAACCTCCGCTATCTTGTGACATATTATTGTTTCTTTTGTTTTTACTGAAATAAAATTTGAGATTCAGTTTGAACTGTCGTGATAACGTTTGCCACGCAAGTTTTTACTAGAGGCGCGCACGTGTTGTTTGAATCGCTTGTCTATTTCATTAACCTGGATTTACACAAAACTAGATAGTTTCACTTACAAGTAATGTATATGAAATCACTGATTAGAAATGTCAAAACTAACTATTTTTAGGATTTACGCCATATATAATACACATAAACAAGAGTGTTTACAAATCTCGACTTTTCCAAATATTCATATAGCAACATATAAAAATAAATTTGAATTAATAAATTATTTTATAATTTTTTTGTCTGGAAATTAGGATTTGGATCTAATTTAATGAAATGCATAAAGATTTGGTAAATAAATTTAATATACATGGTCGTGACCAGCACTGCCGAATATTGGACTTTAACATGTAAAATCAGAGTTTCCTGATTTCCTACTTCCCTAATTATTTTAGTTAAAAAAGCTTCAAACAAAAGTTGTAGAGCATAATTCTGCATCTGAATCAATAAGCAAAATTAATTTTGTATGCCTTGTGACGGCAGAAATTAGGTATAAAAATGTCGAAAATCACTACAAAAATAGCAATAGCCATGGAATTGAACAAAAAATTAACGAATGTGAACGATTTATCTGTCAAGCTAGGTTAATTTATTTTTAGTATTATTTGTAATTTCTATACAATTGAACAAATATCGATTTAAATTAACAGATAATTGTTAACTGTAACTGAAATTAGAAATAATACCTAATAAAAATGAATTACCTTAACTTGACAGCTAACCCGTTAGATATTTGTTTTCCACACGGCACACAACTTACATCTTGATACTGAACTACTAACAATGTATAGTTGAAAATGTTTATCGATGCCTACAAATTTGGTTATTTTTTAATATGAGTAAATAATTGTTTCATCAGTATACATAATATTTAACAGTTAACGAATTATTTTTTCTTATAAAATGTGATGTGATATTTATTCTTATGTGTATCTTAATTATATCTTATATTATTTCTCTTTAATTGTTTAATTTAAAAAATACAATTATTTATTTTATTACTAGTAAAACACAGAAAATATAGAAGCAACTTGTTGACACTGGTCAGTAAGACATACATAGTCGTTTACAGTGTCAACGTGTGAATGTGTATTCACTGAGAAAAAGGAATATTTGGAAGTAAACAGTATCATTAACAATTAATGTATGATCACTTTAAATATTTCCCAACGAATGAAACTTTGCAATAACGTATTATAAGTTTAATATGTACGAGTATACAATATTTTAAGGAAATTTATAGTAGTTTAAATCGAACAATAAATACTTTAATATTAAAGTGTATAATTTTTTTAACATTGAATAGAGGTATTCGGTAAATTATTATTAGTTAATTATTAATGTTTACATATTAATTGATAAAGATATTGCTAACCTATAATGACTATTATACAATTAAAAAATTTACTATTATAAATAAAAAATATATATCTAAATAAACACAAAATTTAATAATTAATATATGATTTCCATATACACGAATATTACATATTATCTGCAGGTAAGTTATATTAATAATAGTTAATAAATTAATTTATAAATATATTATCTGGAAATTAGGATCTGGATGCAGTTTAATGAAATTCATAAACATTTGGTAACTATATTTATACCCGGTTACAGAAACGTTCATCAACGCATTGTTTAATTAGCGGTTCATCAAAACAAATAAAATCGAATCAGTTTGCTTGTTCTTATGACATTTAAATCATTTATGTCAAAAAATCGCGTTACATTTGTTCGTTTTGATGAACCGCTAACCGAAAAAGGCGTTGATGAACGTTTCTGCAACCGAACATTTTTATAATACAAAATATGTATGTACTATACATATAATTACAAAACTATAAAAAAACCTAACTAAAACATCGGAATCACATGCAGCAGTAACACATTATTGACTTTAGATGGTTGCACACACCTTACTTCATTTTACTAAACTACTAACAATGTATAATTGAAATTTTTTATCGATGCCTACAAACTTGGTTATTTTTTTGTAAATTATTGTTTCATGAGTCTACATAATATTATTTATATTATCAAATTGTGAATCTCCATACTCATTTCCATTTATTTGTATAGGTGTATTTGATGGGAACCAAATTCAAAGTTGTACTTAAATCCTAAGAGCTATTTGTTGAAATATAAAAAAATAATAGTTATACATTGATGAACATTTGTTTACGTACTTTACTTACCTTCGAAGGAGCACACATAGAAAGAAAATCTATCTTTGTTTATCAAATTAGGGATATCATTCATTTTTCTATTTAGATTCAACAGAATTTAATAGAACACATTGAATCAATGATACACACGTTGACGTTGCAAACAAATATGCATGTCTTACTGACCAGTGCAAAAAAATGCTTCTATATTTTATTTGTTTTTCTAGTAATAAAATTAATAATTCTATTTTGTAAATTAAACAATTTAAGAGAAAATACATACGTTTTAATTAAAATATACATAATTATAAATATATCATATTTTATATGTAAAAATAATTTGTTAACTGTTAAATTACTACTTTACTTATTTAAACCGATTAAGTTTATCTAAAAAACAGATGAGGATATATAGTAATTTACGATATGTATAATAAGATGTTTGATATATAAAATAAAATATAATTGTCACTATTTCGTTTTTAAATTTGTAGAATCCATACAACAAAATAGGCTGTAAAGAAACGATTCATTATATATTAATATATTGAAATTTTAGTATTTAAAGTAATACCGTTTTAATTCAGATATGAGAATACTATTTAATTTATCACTTGGAATACAAAGAAACTATAACCAAACTTCGCATTTGTTAATACCAAAGGTTTTTTTCTCTCAGTACCATGGAATCAATGTGTTTTAGTAAATTCTGTTGACTCTAAATAGAAAAATGAGTCATATCCCTAATTTATTATTTTCTTCCTGTTTGTGCTCCTTCGAAGCTAAGCAAAATACGTAAACCAACATTCATCAATATATATATATACAGGGTGGAAACGAACTTTATGTCATAAATTTAAGGGTGAGTAGTATGACATGTGTAGATTACGAAACTGAAAGATTTTTTTTTAAATTCGAAAAACGAAAATTCGACTTTTCTTAAGGAAACTTTTTTTTATTGCTGTTTTAATTTATATTTCATTAGAAATATGGTTATCAAAAATACATTCAAAATTAGTTGTATAAGGTATTATTCTTAATAATTAAATTAAATAGCATTTTTAACGAAAATAATTGTGTACCTAATAGATAAAATAATGCAAATGCGTTGCCAGTGGTCCCAAAATGTTGGTTTCATGAAAACTACCCTTAAATATGCGAATTTTAAAAAAAATCTTTCTGTTTCGTAATCTACATATGTCATACTACTCACCCTTAAATTTATGACATTAAGTTCGTTTCCACCCTGTATATATATATATATATATATATATATATATATATATATATACAGGGTGTTTCCTTTAAAACAACCAGCACTTTATTGGGCGAACTAATGACTTTAGAGAAAAATGTTATATACAAAAAATTACCAGGAAAAGGGCTTAATTTATGAGGAATAATAAATAAAAAATTCAACCAGTGGTTCTCAAACGGTAGAATAAAATTATATTTTTTTAAATGGCAACCTATATAAATTGTTTGTCCATTAGATAGATAATTTTTTTCTGATTTCAACGATATAAATATGATATGGGGTTGTATAACAATTATTTCGAGAAAAATGATATTAAAAATCAGAAATAATTCTACAATATTGAAGTAGGCTATGCAATAAACAAATGCAAACAAATGATACAGGTGACAGATAGTTGATGTAGTTCATTTGTTATTATGAATTTCTTAGTACAACAAGTTATTTTAGATATAAGAAAATAATATACTATCGTAACCTAGGCAATAGTCGTATTAATAGTTGTTTATTGCATAGCCTACTTCAATATTATAAAATTATTTCTGATTCTTACTATCATTTTTCTCGAAATAATTGTTAAACAACCCCATATCATATATATATCGTTGAAATCAGAAAAAAATTCTCTATCTAATGGACAAAAAATTTATATAGGTTGCCATTTAAAAAAATATAATTTTATTCTACCGTTTGAGAACCACTGGTTGAATTTTTTATTTATTATGCCTCATAAATTAAGCCCTTTTTCCTGGTAATTTTTTGTATGTAACATTTTTCTCTAAAGTCATTAGTTCGCCCATAAAAGCGCTGGTTGTTTTAAAGGAAACACCCTGTATATATATATATATATATATATATATATATATATATATATATATATATATATTATTTTTTCATATTTCAGCAAACTGCTCTTAGGATCAGTTAAAACTATCACATATATTTACTCCAAAAACGATTTAAAAACAACTTTGAATTTGGTTCTAACCAAATACATTACATAGAAATGACTATGGAGATTCTCAATTTGATATTGCAAAAATTATTATGTATACTGATGAAAGAATGATTTACTTATACAAAAAATAAAAAAGTTTGTAGGTATCGATAAGCATTTCAATTATACATTGTTAGTAATTTAGTAATATAAGAGGTGTGTAACCATCTAAAGTCAATACTCTCTCAGTTATTTTTTTTTGTTTGTTTTATAATTATAAATATATATATATATATATATATATATATATATATATATATATATATATATATATATATATATATAATTCAACTGCAGATAATATATAATATTCATGTATAAGGAATTCATATATTAACTATTAAATTTTGTGTTTATTTAAAAATATATTATTGTATTTAAAATAGTAATTTTTTAACTGTAAAATAGTCATCAGCTTATCTATATCTTTTGAAAATTTGCAAGTAACGTCATGCTTTATCAATAAAAATGTAAGCATTAATATGTAACTAATAATATTTCACTGAATACCGTTATTCAACGTTAAAAAATATATATAAGTTATAGTGCTAACCAAGTGAACAAGTGTTGATGTGACAGAACGTGACAATATCATATTACACTAGTATAAAACCATATGTAACTCTTAAGTTAGGCTAGTCTGTATTTCGCAACCTGTATTATCATATTAAAGTATCATAAACTTGTATTCACAAAAATAAATATTTTTTAAAAACCCAATCGATCGATAAAGAAATTTGGTGGCGCAGTCGGTAGGATTGTCAAAACAATTTAACGAATATAAATTGTTTCACTTTCGTGATTAATTTGGCAATTCGAACATATTTTACTTCGATCACCGTATCCTGCATCTGAGGGGACATCAGAAGCAAGAAACATCTCGACGAGCCGAGCGAGCCAAGCTGAGCGGACATCAGTGCAACTCCAGACTCAACTTCGAGACCGTGTACGACTTCAGGGCACATGAAGCCGACACTACTATTTTTGTGAGTACCATATGTCATTCAGAGAACCAGAATCTATATCAGATTCAAATAATTCCGAATCAGACTCCGATCTCGAAATAGAAGATCGTATAATTAATTTAAATTCAAATTATATTAGAAATATCATTTTACGCACGCCAGTATTAAACATGGCTACCCCTGTATTAAAAAAGGAATATTTGGACATGGTGCCAGAGTTCCATGGGGAACGTGAATTACTCTCAAGATTTATTAGTGTTTGTGAAAAATTAGTTACAAAATTTTATAACACCACAAACACAACAGATTTCCAAAACGAATATTTAATGAGTAGTATATTAGCGAAAATAAAAGGTGAAGCAGCTATCAATATTGCAAGTTGCACAATTGAAAAATGGGAAGATTTAAAAAAAGCATTAAAAAATGCTTATTCAGACAAACGTGACTGGTTCACATTAAATATGGAAATAACGGAATTAAAACAAAATCCTAATGAAAACGTTTTTGATTTTTATGGTCGTTTACAACACTTGTTAAATTTACAAATTTCTTGTATCTCAGCAAATGCCGCTGCTGAAGCATCCGTTGTAATGATTGATTATTTCCAACATTATGCTTTGCGCGTTTTGTTAAAAGGTTTAAAAGAACCTATAGGCCAATTAATGAGGGCAAAGAACCCCGCAGATTTAAATTCAGCTTTAAGTATGCTAGCAAATGATTTCCAATTTGAATATTATGCGAAATCCAAAAATACTAATCAGCATACACACAAATTAAATCAAAAACCACAAACACACCAAACAAGATATAATATTCCGAAACCCACACCTTATTTTAATTTTACACCCAATAAAAATCCATATCATTCACCTATGCAACAAACAGCATACAGACATCAATATACACCCCAACAACAACCAAGACAATACACACCACAAACACCACGGCAAGGTCCATCAATCAGACAAAACCTTCCTGGCCCTACTCCGATGAGTATTTCCACGCGAAATACAGTCCAACACCGTCCTACACCTGGCCCATCCAGACAGGTACAAAACCACTACGGACAAAACCGCGCTAACACAGCGGGAGAATTATTTAATATCAACGAGTCAGCTGAACCTGCCATTGACCCATATGTTTATTACAATCTCGACGATAACCACGAACAAACTGACCAAATTTTAATTGATAACAATGACTACGAAAATTCAAAAAACCCCGAAAATTTTGATGACGATAATTTTTTAGACGTTGCAGCCTCGGAACACATAGAACACATTTACCCAGAATCGAACTAATGAACTTGACAAATAAAAGTAAATTACCGTATATTATATTCCCAGAAAATAACCTGAAAGTTTTAATAGATACAGGAAGTACGAAATCCTTTATAAAACCTACCATAGCGCATAAATATTACAAAAATTCCATTTTTAAAGACCCATTCCAAATTTCAACTGCGCATGGAACATCAGTCGAAAATTATAGTACACTCGTACCTATTTCAAAATTATTTAATTTAAAGAAAAATGCAAGTTTAAAATATCATATTTTCAATTTTCACGATGAATTTGATCTTTTATTAGGGTTAGATAACTTGAAATCATTAAAAGTAATTATAGATTTGAATAAAAATTTAATTATAACACCCACCTGCCAAATAAAAATTCAACACCAAAATTCCGAAAATACAATTAATACAAACAATATTTGTCATTCAGATAATAACATAACTTTAGATCCCAAAACTGAAAAGGTAATCAAAATTCAAGTAACTCAACAAAATGGAACTATTCTAATACCTAAACAAAAACAGAATAATTTAATTATCCCTGAATGTGTCACCACAGCCAATAATCACTATGCACTTTGCACAGCAATTAATAATTCAGAATCACATATTAAATTCACACAATTACAACCAATTACCGTAGAGAACATCTCCAATTATGAAACGTACTCATCCCCTAACCTCAATTTCATTCAATCAGAAAAAAATAAATTTGATATTTCAAAAATTCGGACAGATCACATGAATTCAGAAGAAAAATCAGCTATTTCTAAATTAATTCACAAATATTCTGATATATTTCACGTAGATGACAAAAATTTAACATTTACTAATCAAATTAAACATTCCATAAAAACAAGTGACGAAATTCCTATTTACACAAAATCTTATAGATACCCAGAAATTCACCGACAAGAGGTACGTTCTCAAACACAAAAAATGTTAGATCAAAATATTATCAGACCATCGTGTTCTCCATGGTCATCGCCTATTTGGGTTGTTCCCAAAAAGATTGATGCATCCGGTAAACGCAAGTGGCGTATAGTGGTAGATTATAGGAAACTGAATGAAAAGACAATTAACGACAAATATCCACTACCAAACATAACTGACTTACTAGACAAACTTGGACGTTGTCATTATTTTACTACGTTAGACTTAGCATCTGGCTTCCACCAGATTGAAATGGACAAACAAGACATACAAAAAACTGCATTTAATACGGAAGACGGGCATTATGAATTCACTCGTATGCCTTTTGGCTTAAAAAACGCGCCCGCGACATTCCAACGCGTTATGGACAATGTTCTGCGAGGATTAGTAAACGAAAAATGCCTCGTTTACCTCGACGACATTATTATATTTAGCACCAGCCTTCAAGAACATATTCAAAATTTAAAATTAGTTTTCGATCGTTTGAAAAATTCAAATTTTAAAGTACAATTAGATAAATGCGAATTCCTCAAAAAAGAAGTAGCATATCTCGGGCATATTGTAACCCCTGATGGCGTGAAACCAAATCCCGACAAAATTTCAGCCGTTCTAAATTTTCCTATTCCAAAAACTACATCACAAATAAAAGGTTTCTTAGGACTTTTAGGCTATTATCGGAAATTTATTAAAGACTTCGCTAAAATAACGAAACCGCTGACTAAACGCTTAAAGAAAGGTGCAGTTATTGACATTAACGACCCTGAGTACAGACAATGTTTTGAAAATTGCAAGAATTTGCTGACTAACGAGCCGCTACTCCAATACCCAGACTTTGATAAAGAATTTAACTTGACATGCGACGCTAGCCAAGTAGCAATAGGAGCCGTGCTATCTCAAGGTGGCCTAGGCAACGACCTACCAGTAGCTTATGCAAGCAGGACATTGAATGACACTGAGATAAACTATTCCACCATCGAGAAAGAACTTTTAGCTATCATTTGGGCGACTCAATACTTTAGAACATATTTACTAGGACGCAAATTCAAAATCTATACAGACCATCGACCCTTGCAATGGCTATTCTCGTTAAAACAATGTAGCCAAAAATTAATAAGATGGCGCCTCAAATTAGAGGAATACGACTATGAGAAAATCTATAAGAAAGGCAAACTTAACACCAATGCCGACGCCTTAAGCCGTATACCTGTAGAAACTAAAAATAACCAAAACGTACAATTACAAACACAACTAGATGACACTCCACTAGCTCTATACAAAGACTATTTAGACAAGAAACATTACCTTAATCACAATAACGACAATATCGTAGAAGTAATAGGTAATCTATTCGACGCACCATCCGACTCTAGTCTAGCTCATTGCGTGAGCAAAGATTTAGAAATGTCATCGGGTATTGCTAAAAATTTCAAAAATAAATTTAATAACGTACACACATTAAAATCTCAAAATCCTCAACTTCATAATCTAGTTTATTTAAAAACCCCACAAAAATATATACTGTACTTAATAACAAAAGAAAATTATTACAATAAACCCACTAAACAAGACATATTCTATACCTTATTAAATTTGAAAAAATTCTGTTTGCTTCATAAAATAAAAAATTTAAGTATACCAAAAATCGCATGTGGACATGACAACCAAGTTTGGACCGAAATTAAATTAATGTTAAAACACATATTCGATAACACTGACATACATTTCATAAGCTCACAACATCCAGAATCTAATGGCATTATAGAACGTTTTCACTCTACCCTTATAGAACATATCAGACTATTTAATAATCAAAAAGAATACAAAACTGAGCCTATAGAATCCAAAGTAAATTATGCGTTATTAGCATATAATAACACAATTCATTCAGTCACAAAACTGAAACCATGCGAAATTATTACCGGCCATTTAGACACTAACTCTCCATTTAATCTCGACCTCGAAAAACAACTTATCAATAATTATATAGAAAATCACAAGAATAAAACTAAATTACTTTACGAATCAATTAGAGACAAAATCCAAACGAATAAAGACAAAGTAATAAGCAAATGTAATGCAAATAGAGAAGAACTGCCCGAAATCCCCGAAAAGGTATACGTGAAAAATAGACAAAAACAACAAAAAACGAAAAACAAATATAAACCCGAAAAGCTAACAAAAGTTAATAAAAATCTTAAAACAGGAAAAATAAAAACCACCCACGGTAATACAACAGAGAACATTCACCTCTCTAACATTAAACGCCCTAGACAAAAAACTTATAATTTTGAACCACTTCCAGGTTGTTCGCATTGGGACACGGAACAATAATTAGGAACATAACAGAAAACCTCGGAATCCTTCCCATCAATCTCGGTCCTGCCAAACTCGAAAAGACGACTCACACATTCATACACTACTACAATCTCAAAGTTCTTCTGAAGCAGTACAGCGATTTAAATACACAGTACTCAACACTAAAATCGACCATGTCAAATAACTCACAGTATTTCAACGAACTCCAAAATTATGATAAAATATTAGAATTTATTCGGACAAAAATTGACACTAAAATTAATAATATCGGATTTCATTCTGATCATCATAAAACTAAACGTGGCTTAATAGATGGATTGGGGACAATATTCAAATCAATCACTGGAAATTTAGATGCCGAAGACGGCAAAAGGTACAACGAAATGTTTGCACACATGCAAGAAAACGAGCATAATTTGGAAAATCAACTCAAACTTTCATATTCGGTGAACCACCAAATTATTCAAAATTTTAATAAAACTATCTCAGATATCCAGCACAACGAAGAAATATTAAAATCCAAAATTTTACAACTTTTCCAAATAATAAAGAGTACGCACATTAATATACTGTATGGAAAAAACATTTACGATCAACTTATTATATTATACAATTCTATATTAAATGTCTTACAAGACGTTGAAAACTCAATCACCTTTTGTAAACTAAGAACGCTGCATCCTAGTATAATACACCCCATGGAGCTACTAGCAGAACTAAAACAAATATCAAAATTCTACCACTTGCAGTTACCATTTGAACCCCGACAAGAGAACCTATTAGACTTCGAGTCCTTGTTAAAAATAAATTGTAAAATTGAAGCAACTCAAATAATCTATTTCATTTCCACCCCCATTAATTTCGAAAAAACTTTTGAACTCTACTATATGTACCCAATTCCAACCAAATACGAATCAAAATTTATTACAATTATCCCCAATACGAAATATCTTCTTAAATCTGATAAGGAAATCGTGCCTCTGAATGATATGTGCGTTCAAGCAAAAATATATCAGTGTCCTCACAAATATCACGCCCATTTCTCAGCGATGTGCGAAGAAGAAATATTCCAAAATCAAACTTCGAGTCACTGTCATTATACAAAAATAAAAATAGAAAACCATGTCGAAGTGATTCCAGAAATCAACAAATACCTAGTAGTCTTCCCAAACGAGGAAAAAATCACTATCAAATGTCAAGAAGAAACCAACATCCAAACCCTAGAGGGAATCTTCCTAATCAATAATCAAGACAACTGCGAAATCCACTTCAGACAACAAGTACTAGTATTCCAAAATGAAAACCATGGCCAACCCTTACTACTTCCTAAACTGAATCTAAAATCTCAACCGTATAAAATTACAAATTTCTCCATTAACTTAAATCCTCTGAAATTAAATGATATTTCCTTCAATCCAATCGTTCCGATACCAGAAAAAACATTCAATATGCACATCCCAAGTATATGGTCCATCTTTCTGTACCTGATCGTTGCAATCATCATTGGGTACTTCGTATACAAACAAATAAAGAAGAGGAAGCTAGCCATGCAGGAGAGGTCGTCTCGCACCCCTGAAGGCATCGAACTTCGACTACCCCAGGAGGCTCGAATCTGAGGAGGGAGGAGTTATAGTGCTAACCAAGTGAACAAGTGTTGATGTGACAGAACGTGACAATATCATATTACACTAGTATAAAACCATATGTAACTCTTAAGTTAGGCTAGTCTGTATTTCGCAACCTGTATTATCATATTAAAGTATCATAAACTTGTATTCACAAAAATAAATATTTTTTAAAAACCCAATCGATCGATAAAGAAATTTAAGTTATATATACTTTAACTGTTATAGTACTTATTTATTGTTTCTATATTTCATTTTACAATAATGTTCAATTAACATTTAATTTTCATGCATTACAAACTATTAATATGTATAATTTTTTGTTATAACATTGATGACTTATTTATATACGGCAAAATTAATATTTTGTATTTTTTTACAGGGTAAATGGATGCCCGTCAGTGTTCGAAGCTGGGGTCCTCTTAGTGTTGTCTATAATGTGGCTCACTATACATGGAATGCAAAAGGATTTGAATATTCAGCTTCATACGCATTTAACAATGATGCTATGTGCGGCATGAATACAGTTACATTCCATTCAGGCAAGACTATATTAATTTTTCATCCTTCAATTACAATTTAAATATGAATTTCACGTCGCGGTATAATAATGAAACAGATTAAAAAGGAATAACAATGGTGAAATCATATTAATTTAAAATGAAAAGTTGAATTTAGTTTTAAATCATAAACTTTAATATCAAATAATGATATAACTGTCCTCATAGAGCTAAGGCTGCAAGAAGCAAAGATTTTCGTTTAATACACAATTTTTATAAATTTAGTCCTTAATCCGTACGGCAACTTCGTTTAACATTGCAAAAAAACGTCAATAATATTTAACATATGCAACAAAATTTATCTATTACGTGAATATAGTCTGTCAGTATAACCATTGATTAAATAGTATATATAGATTGGCAATGCTATAGTCAATCCGCGTAACACATTTTAATTCTGTACGAGTAAGAGCCATCTGTGCTGTAGTTGCATACTATGCATGTGTCTAATTCGCTACAAGATAGCAGCATGGTAGTACACATCGCCGGGCGGAGCATCGGGCGGAGCCAAACAATTTTATAATGAGAATTTGTTAAACCTATTTCGTCATTTCTTCAGAGATATTTAATTTAATTATAAAAATATTTTTAAAAAATAAGCTTACATTCTTTCATAATCTGTTTAACATTTCTAATAAAAATTCATTTAACATTTAATAGAAACGATTTAATATGAATTCACAGGGGATATGCATTCATTTATCATTTAATCGAGCAATGTTTTTATATGAATTTACAGTGGATATGTATTTCAAAGTTTGGACCATCCGCTTCACGTCTTACTCCAAATTTCCTTCTCACAAATCAAAATGCCACTTTTAACACATCATAAATAGCTATTCTTTTTAAATAAGGTGCTTACCATCTTACCAAGCGGCTTTGAATTAGGTTGGATTAGAATTGAATCGGGGCTGTTAAAATCACACCCGATAATTTGACGCACATAAAATTATTAATTTTTAAATACTGTTAAAAGAGCAACTTTTTAAGATATTCCGCATATAAAACAATGTATTTTAATAAAATAAATCTTCTCCGAATAAGTTTTCTTGTTGTTTTACTTAATAATTATAAATTAAATCAATTTTTTAATATCTTCTTGACCACCAATTAATAACAATAGAAAAAGTACCAATTAGAAAAAAACATTTATTTAAACAAGGATAATATAGAAGTATTGACCTAAAAAATTAATACACTATTCAACGTTTTAATTATTATTTGTTATGCAAAATATATATGTTTCTTTTGCAGGCTTTTCTTGTGATATCAGTAGATTTCCATTTCAAAGTTTTTAAAACTTTTATTTTAATAAATATTTTTATAATAAAATTTTTATGGTCATCATTTTTATTTAACCAGTCACTGTAATGCAAATTTATACACCGCATACTATTTTTTAATAAATTGCTGGTTATTTTGTTTCAATGTAAATGTTCTTTTGTAAATTCACTAAAAATGTGTAATAATTGTGATACAATTTTTACTGTTTGTTCATTTGGTCTGCAAAAATATTATATTTTATTCACTTTGCCATAATATTTAAGAACTAAATAAATTTCATTTTCATCAAAAATAAGGTCATTTTTCTGTAAAATTTTATTATAATTTTCGCAATTGTATTGTTTAATACAACGAAAAACCACAGCACATTCCACATTTTCTGGTCGTACAATTTCAACATTGTCGATCATTTCGTATACAATTTCTTCAGGCGGTGTAATGGATTCTGATATTTCTATTTCAAGAATTTCATCTTTATCTATTACACAGTTTCCGCTTCCAACTTAAAATTCTTATATGAATAGTTCTTTGCAATGTTTGCCTAAATTGTTTTGCAGTCGGATTTAGATTGTACCCCCTCTATTTCTTATTATTGAAAAGTGGTTTTCCATACAATCTTGCTGAAATCTATTTGTTAATAAAAATAAATAATTCTCTTCTTTCACTTCCACAAATAATTTTAAAATGCCATTAATAGTTTGAATGAAACCATGAATACAATATATATATTTCATCTTTCTTTGTCATCTTTATCAAAATATGGAATCTTACAAAATTAACTTAAATATTACTTAATATTATCTCAACTGTTTTCACAGCTTGGCTTAGCAGGTTAATTATCCATCATTTTCTATTACGTTCTTGTAATTAATTTCTTCAATAAAAATACACTTCAAACATATTGTTGAATTCATAATTCTACGTAGATTCCAAATATATAAAAATAAATAGGATGTCCCATTTGAAATATGAAAGTTAATGTCACTTCCGGTTAAACCGAAAGCGCTGCCATCATGCCAAATACCGTGATTTGTGAGCCCCTTAGCCTAGTTTACAAATATGTAAAGGATTAAAAAATAATTATAAATAAAAAAGTTATTTTGAGTAGCCCTTTTTCAATGTCACCTGTATCCTGTATACAGGTCAGTCATCGAAATCGCCGTCTTCGATATCTCCCTTGTCGTTAGAAATAATATACTAATATCCTATGCATTTGACAAAATAGCTTAATTTATTTTTTTATAAAGTTCATTATATAGGGTGTTAAAAGAAGGGTAAAAAAAATTGGGAATATGTAAGTTAAGTAAACGTGGATTATGTTTGTTAAAAAAAATTATTTATTTAAATTACAACGAAAGAAAATAGTTAAGATTGATACAAATTATATAATATTTCTGGACACTTCAGTCTCTCTACTGTAACTGACTTCTATATTCTAAGTTTTACATTTTATACTACAAAAGTGCTTATTCCTAGATTGGGGAAACTGGAGATGTTTAGGTCAGCAGTTCTCACGGGAATGGTTGATCTAACTCCTCCCTTCCTAGAAACGAGCACCACCGGGGATGATCAGCTGGGGATGCTGGTGAGCGGAGTTTGGGTTTGAGTCCCTTGGTTGAAGTTCTTGGTCTTGAGCTTGGAGGGGATTGACCTTTTTCCTTGGGCACCTTTTTACTGCGAAAGCTACGAATATAATATAATACTAGTAATTATTAAAATAATATAAAGTATTATGATTGGATAATTTGAGGTGTTCGTGATGTCATCTTCTTCAATATCATTGAATTTGTTGATTGGAAGCCTTAGATCTTGGATGTTGTTGATGTCGATTGACATGGTGGGTATTTGGCTTGCGTTCAGTGTGATTTGAAAATTTTCTAAGATGACTGGTTTTCCGAATGTACCCTCTTTAAATAGGAGTGTTTGGTTCCTGAATTTCAGATGACATTGGTCTTCTTTTATTAGGAATATTCCTTGGAGAATCTTGAATTCATTTGCCTGATGGCATGAAGTTTGGATTGTTTCAGGGTAAGGCAAAATTGCCAGAAATTGGTTGATTTCTTCCACAATTTCTATATGGTTGGATTTCAAATTAATTTTGGTGTATTGACAATTTGTTTGCTGTTATGTAGAATAATGTTTTTCTCGCAGCTTCCATCATCCGTTTCTTCAATTTTATTTGGACATTGGTAGACAGATCCCTTTTTGCATATGCCGTTCAGTGATTTAATACGGCCATCAGGGGATTTTAAGAAATAATTTTTATTAGGTATAATGGTCGCATATTCAGTTTGGTGTTTAGTAGGAATCGGAATAAGGTGAAATAGTTGAAAATCTATTTCATGGTTAATGGGTATTTCTAAGAAGTAAATAATTTTATCTGATTTAATTTTGCAATTTACAGTTATTAAATTCTCAAATTCTATCATGTTTTCTTGTGTAGGTTCTAAAGGGAATTCGTTATTGTAGTGGTGGTGTATTTTATTCAGTTCCAAATAAAGGTCTTTGATGTTTATAATACTGGGGTGCATAACATGTAATTTGCAAAAGGTTAAGGAGTTTTCTATGTCCTGTAGTATGCTAAAGATCATGTTAAATAAAATATTTAACTGATTGTAGATATCATCAATCGCAAGTTTATTTGACTGCTGAGTTTCGTCGATGACTAAGTGTGACAACTGCTCGATTTTTGTTTTCAATTCCTCTTCATTTTGTTTAATAGTGTATATAGTTTTGTTAAATTGTTGTATTAACTGATGGTTCACGGAATATTGGTTTTTTATTTGATCATTTAATTTATGTTGGTTTTCATCTAAATGTTTTAAAATTTTATTATATTTTTTCTCATCTTCCGCATCTAAGTTCCCCGTTATTGCCTTTACTATGGATCCTAATCCATCTATTAATCCTCTTTTATGTCTAGGCTTATCATAGTTACTAATTAAATGTCTAAATTTGTCATCTATTGAATTTTGGATATAACTAATTATTTTATCGTGACTATCTGTTAAACTAATATTATTTACATGAATTGTTTGTTGTAATGTACCGTGTTGTATTTTAAGGTTATTGTATTGTAGAAGAATTGATTGCATGTCATAATAGTGTAAAAAGATATGTGTTGTCTTTTGTAGTTTTGCTTGTCCTAGGTCAAGTGATAAGAGTCCAGTGTTCTGAGTAATGTCTTTGATCCCTAGTCCGTAGACGCATGTGAGCAAGAGGGACCTGGAAGGTTTAAGTCCTCATTAGTGTTTTTATATTGTTTCCTGGGCCTTTTTATATTAGACAAATGAATTTTTGGTTGCTTTTTATCGTTAGGGTCTGTGTGAATTTTAGCAGTTTTCAGATCCTTGTTAGCACTTTTGGTTTTTTCTTTTTTGAATTTTGAATTTTTTGTTTTATTTACTTTTTGTTTGTTGTGCACATATATGGTATCTGGAATTTGTGGTAAATTTTCTCGGGTTTCATTTAATTTTTCTGCTAAATTTGTTTTCCTATTTTGTAATTTTGCATTAATATTTTTATATATTAATTTTGTTTTTTCGCGATGGTTTTCTACGTAGTCTTGAATAATTTGTTTTTCTAATTCTATGTCCAAAGGTGAATTTGTTTCCAAAATGTCCGTTTATTACGTCTATTGGTTTAAGGCCTGTAGAACTATGATTAGTGTTATTATAAGCTAGTACTGCGTAATTGACTTTGTTTTCGATAATTTCATTTTTAAAGTTTTCTTGAAGATTAAAAAGCCGAATGTGTTCGAAAGTGTTGAATGGAAACGTTCTACTAATCCATTTGAGTTGAACATTTTATTTATTTATTATTAATCACTCAACAGGAACAAAAGTTCCCAATTACAGAGGATTATTTACAAAAACAAGAATAATACAATGTAAGACAAAACGAGAAGTGACAATATTAAGAATAACTTTATGTAGTTACAAGACCAAATGAAAAATAATAATGTTAAGAATAACTTAATGCAAGTGCGAAAGATCGGACAAGAAATAGTTCATAATTTTCTTTCCAAACCCGGACTGAGCATCATTGAAAATGTCAAGATTGTTAATGTAGATGGACAGAGTATTAAATGTAGCACACAACTGTCTAATTGGGGATCGAAGTTCGTAGTTAGTTCTAGGGGTGCTGTATGTGAAGGTTAACTTGCGCCGAGAGTTTAAGCGAGGTACGCTAAAATTTAAGTTAGCTAGCGAATGAGCATCATCAATTAGATTATTTACAAGTTTATATAGATATAAACATGATTGAATTTTTCTACGGCATTCCAAAGAAATAACACTGAACTCAATTAGACAATTGGAGTAACTACAAATCGCATCAATACGGCGATGGTGAAATTTAGTACAACAATACCTTATAAATTTTTTCTGTATACTCTCCAAAGCTTGTACATGTTTGATATATACAGGATTCCAAACTTGTAATCCATACTCCAGCTTGCTACGCACAAATGAATAATACAAAGATTTGAGGGTCCGTAAATTATGGAATGATTGTGTGTTACGAATTATGAAGCCAAGATTCCTGTAAGATGCTTTTCGAGTATCATTAAAATGGGGAATGAAGGTAAGTTTAGGATCGAACAGAATTCCTAGATCTTTGAATATAGTTACTCGCTCCAACATTGTGTTATTCATTTGATAGTTAAATGGTATAGTTGTTTGCTTTAGAGAGTAGGTCATAATTTTACATTTACCTAAATTAAATAAAAGCTTAGAGGCTAAAGACCAATCAAGAATATTGTTAATATCATTTTGTAGTAGAGCACAATCATTAACATTATTAATAATTCTGAAAATTTTCAAGTCATCTGCATATAATAGAACGTTGGAGTGATGAATAATATCAGTGATGCTATTGATAAAGAGAAGAAATAGTAATGGCCCTAAATTAGACCCTTGTGGGACACCAGATGTTGCATAAAAACGTTTAGAGGTAATACCATCAATACGAACACGAAGCTCGCGATTGTTCAGATATGAAGACATGAGTTGAAGCAAGTCATTAGAGAATCCAAAATCCAAACGAAGCCTACTTAGTAGGACAGAGTGGTCAACTTTGTCAAAGGCTTTCGCAAAGTCAGTGTAAATAACGTCTACTTGAATGTTATTATGTAGTGAATTAAGCGCTGTATCTGTGAAGTTCATTAGACATGTGAAATGAATTTCAATTTTATGTACGGCCAGTAATTCTTTTACGACGTTGTTTTTGAATTCTAGCCCATTGTCGGATATAACTAATTTAGGTATGCCGTGATGTGAGAAAAATCTGGTCAGTTTGTTACAAATTTCAATTGCGTTTGTTGAGTTAACATGATAGGCTTGGGCATATTTTGAGAATGCGTCGATAATTGTCAGAAATTTGCGGTTTTCTAGACTCAGGGTGTCTACATGGATGGTGTGGAAGGGTTTATTTGGGGTTGGAGTGATATTGAATTTGGTTTTTATAGGATGGCGTTCATATTTTGATTTTAGGCAGACTTCACATTGATTTATATAGTCGCTAATATCTTTTAATTGATTAGGCCAATAATAGATTCTTTTAATTTGGTTAATAGTTTCCTGAATTCCTCTGTGATTCGTTTTCCCTTCGTGATAATTTTTTATTGTTTCTGTTCTATCGAATTGATCTTCAAGGTCAATTAGTTTATTGTTGCATTTAATAAAATCTAATTCAGAGTTTTTGAAATGTTTTTGCAGAATTGTACTAAATTTTTCGTAGACGGGTTGTTCAAAATATAGGTGATGTTTTACCTTTGGAACTATATATTGTTTAATAAAGTCAATTAAATCGTTTTCAAAATTTTCTTTGGAGATTTGTACGTGAAGTCTCATTTTATCGTCATGTAATTTAACAATTTTGGGTTTAGCGGGAGAGTATAGGACTTCTGATATTATTAATTGGTTTTTTCCTATATTTACAGGATTTTCGATGATTGGGATACCAATGATAGGATTTTCAGGGTTGGAATGTATGGTTGCGTCTGTGTTATCTTGTTCTACGTCATTATTTTGTGAATTATTATCGAATTCAACTACTAAAGATTCAGCGTCGTTTGGTTTGTTATTTTCAAATTTTTTGTTGAAGTCTTCCATGTATTTGAAGAATTCGTCGCAATTTGTGTCATTTGTCTCGTTGGCGTTAAGTTTTGGTGTGTTAGTAGATGGTGGTTTATAGACAGTGATTGTGATGTCTGTGTTTTGAAAGATGTATTGTAACATATTTTTTATGTATTCCCATTGTAATAGGTCTTTACCACATCCCAGTTTTGGGATACTTAGATTTTTGATTTTGTGGCTCAGACAAAACTTTTTTAATTTTGATAAGGTGTAAAACATATCTGAATAGCTAGGTTTGTCAACATAATTTTCTTTTGTTATTAGATAAATTATATATCTAGCTTCCCCTTTTAAATAAACCAAATCATGTAATTTTGGATTTTGTTTGTCTAAATTTTGAAATTCCCTTCTGAAGAGTTGGGCAATGCCTTTTGACATTTTTAGATCTCTACTTACACAATGTGCCAAGCTTTCTGTTGGGGGTGCGTCGAATAAGTTACCCTCTTTTTCCAAAATTTGGTAGTTATTATCGGTAATGTCTTGGTTTTCCAAATAATTTTGATATTCGGTCAATGGTGGTTTATTGTTAGTAGATTTTATAAGGTTGTGTGTGGGAATATTTGTAGGTGGGATACGACTCAGTGCGTCAGCGTTTGTGTTTAATTTTCCCTTTTTATAAATGATTTCATAATCAAATTCTTCGAGTTTTAGTCGCCATCTTACTAATTTTGAATTTGGTTCCTTGAGGGAGAATAACCATTGCAAAGGCTTATGGTCCGTTATAATTTTGAATTTCCTGCCAAATAAGTATCGCCTAAAATATTTGGTAGCCCAAATAATAGCAAGTAGTTCTTTTTCGATGGCAGAATAATTTTGTTCGGAATCATTAAGTGTTCTACTTGCATACGCAATAGGTAAATCTGAGCCTATTGGTCCTTGGGATAGTACGGCGCCGATAGCATAATTGCTAGCGTCTGTTGTGAGGTTAAAGGGTTTTGAAAAATCGGGATGTTGGAGGATCGGTTCATTAATAAGAAGATTTTTACAGGTATTAAAGCATGCTACATATTCTGGATCTTGAATATTTATAGTAGCTCCCTTTTTGAGGCATTTAGTGAAAGGTTTGGTAATGCCGGCAAGATTTTGAATAAATTTCCTATAGTAGCCTATTAGTCCGAGAAATCCTTTTATTTGTTTAGTCGTTTTAGGAATAGGGTAATTTTTTATAGCTAAAATTTTGTCCGGATTAGGCTTTACACCGTCGGGGGTAACCACGTGACCTAAGTAAGCCACCTCTTTGCGTAAAAATTCAGATTTGTCCATCTGAATTTTTAAGTTAGCTGCTTTGAGTCTCTCAAATACAGCGCGCAAACTCTCAATGTGTTCCTGCAAACTAGTACTAAAGATAATCACATCGTTTAAATAAACGAGACAGATGTTATTTACTAGATTCCTCAGTACATTGTCCATTACACGTTGAAAAGTAGCGGGTGCATTTTTCAAGCCAAACGGCATTCTTAAAAACTCATAATGTCCATTTTCTGTTGAAAATGCCGTTTTTTGGATATCATCTTTGTGCATTTCAATTTGATGGAAACCCGAAGCCAAATCTCTAGTTGTAAAGTATTGACATTTACCAAGTTTGTCCAAAAGAGTATTTATGTTTGGGATAGGGTACTTATCGTCAATGGTTTTTTCATTGAGCTTGCGGTAGTCAACGACCATCCACCATTTTTTCTTTCCGGACGCATCCATCTTTTTGGGCACGATCCACACGGGCGAAGACCACGGTGAATGTGACGGTTGAATAATATTTTCTTTTAGCATTTTATTAATTTGTTCTTGTACTTCTACTCGGTGAATTTCAGGATATCTGTATGTTTTTGTGTAGATGGGTAATTCGTCTTTAGTTCTTATGTGATGTTTGATTTCGTTTGTAAGTGTTAATTATTTGCCGTCAGTATGAAATATATTCGAATATTCTTTAATTAATTTAGTAATGGCCAATTTTTCTTCAGAGTTCATATGGTCTGTTCTAATTTGGGACATATCGAAAGAATTTTTTGAATTTTGATTGCTAAAATTTAAGTTATTAATTTCAAAATTTTCTAATGGTTCTACTGATATTTCTTCATTTTGAGTGTTTAAAATTTCGGAAGTTTCTGTGGTGTTTATTATAGGATATGAAAAGGTATAATTTTTAATTTTGGCAATTCCTGCAGGTATTGTAAAATTTCCTAAATTTGTTTCTGGGACATATGCTTCACCATTTTCTATGCAATTTGTGTGTAATTTAACAATTTTTTCCGACCTTGGATCTACTTGCAAGTAGTGTGGACGCGGCTTTAGCTGGTGATAGTGAATTTTTATCTCACGAGTCGGAGTGATAATTTTATCGCGTGTCAGGTCGATGATCGCTTCTAGATGTTTTAAATTATCGAGTCCTAATAATATGTCAAATTGACTGTGAAAATCAAAGAGATGGTATTTTAGCATGACATCTGTCTTTTTGAATAATTTTGAACAGGGTATAATTAAACTATAATTTTCTCGGGATGTGCCATGTGCTGTAGTGATTTTGAATGGGTCATTTTGAATTTTGTCAATATAAAATTTTTGTGCGATCTCTGGTTTTATGAATGAACGCGTACTGCCGGTATCAATGAGTACTTTCAGGTCATGTTCAGGATAAATTATAAATGGCAATTCGCTATGGTTATGTGTTAAAAACATTAATTCAAATTGGTTTCCGAGGCCGGCCACTCTAAAAAATTATTTGTTACTGTTTCTTGTTCATATTCTAGTGTGTCTTCGTCGCCCTCTCTATCATATGGTAAAACTATATTATTGTCGTATTGTTCGTCATTGCATTCGTTTACTTCTGTGTTATTAAGTTCTTCGAAAATGAAGTTGGGTCTAGTCTGTGTATATTGTTTTGGTGTGAATTGTTGAAGACGATTGTTGTAACCTGAGGGACCAGGTTTTGGCTGGAATGATTGTCGAGTACTGATACTCATTGGGACAGGTTTCGGGAATTTTTGATTTGGATTGGGTTTAAAAACATTTGGTTTTGCGTTTTGTATTTGATTTGCAGGTTTATATTGGTTATTAGGGTTTAGGTCGGGTCTGTATGTTAATTGTGGTGTTTGTGTATATCTAATTTGTGGTTGTGGATGTCTGATTTGTGAAGGTTGACTGAATTGTTTATGTCTTTGTGTGTTAGTGAGAATTTTATGCGCGCGAGTACAACTCTCAATTTGGAAATCGTTAGTCAGCATATTTAGTGCAGAGTTAAGATCTGTTGGATTTTTTGTGCGCATGAGTGTACCTAGCGGCTCTTTTAAGCCACGCAATAAAACTCTCAAAGCGTATTGTCTGAAATAGTCAGATAATACTTTTGCTTCTGCAGCATTTTTATTGAGGTTGACATATGATATTTGCAGATTTAAAAGATCCTGTACTTTATGATAATAATCGAAAGGTGATTCGTTACCTTGTTTTAAATCTGCTAACTCTATTGTAAGAGTATAACAATCTCTTTTATCAGAATAGGAATTGATAAGAGCATTTTTAATATCGTCCCACGAAGTTATCGTGCAGCTGGCTAATTGCACAGCAGCATCGCCTTTTATTTTCGATAATATTGTAGATAAAAGGTATTCGTTTTGGAAATCATGGGGGTCGTCTTTGTTAAAAAATATAATTAATAATTTTTCGCAAATTTCTGTAAATCTGGTTAACAATTTTGGCTCACCGTTAAATTCCGGTATCATGTTTAAATATTCCTTTTGGATTCTAGGGGTTGGCTGAACCGCCGGAGTATGTGGGGTAGCCATTTTGTTGTTTAAAGATAAATTGTTTATTTTAAGGATTAAATTATCTAATTGGGGGATGGGTGAATTACAGGAAGCAACTGAATATGTGTCCGATTCTGTATCCGAACTATTATTACTGATATCACTGAATGACATAGGCACTTACAGGATTATCAGGTCCATGGGCTTGTCTCTGCAGAGCTCCTTGGATGGGTGTCGATTTCTGCAGCTCTGTGTTCAGCAGGGCCACAGGAGATCTCTGGTCCACGATGTTCCCTCGTGTTGAGTTCTCGACGACGTCTTTCGTTGAGGTTCTGGGTTCTCAGTAAATCGTAGAAACGAAACACTATTTTTGCGACTTTTGGATTCGTCTAAGTGTCTGAGAATCCTACCAAGACTGCGCCAGTTATGTAAACGTGGATTACGTTTGTTAAAAAAAATTATTTATTTAAATTACAACGAAAGAAAATAGTTAAGATTGATACAAATTATATAATATTTCTGGACACTTCAGTCTCTCTACTGTAACTGACTTCTATATTCTAAGTTTTACATTTTATACTACAAAAGTGCTTATTCCTAGACTGGGGAAACTGGAGATGTTTAGGTCAGCAGTTCTCACGGGAATGGTTGATCTAACTTGTATATACATTTCGATTTTTTTCAATATTCGTAAATTTCTTGAAGTTCATTTTAGCGTCCCTCAAAATAATAACGAATTAATTTATTTGTTGTTCATTGCTGAAGTTGAAGTTCTCGAGATTAAACGTGTATAGAGTGCATCTGCATCTTTTTTGTAAATTTCGCTGTCAAAATTGAAACTTTATTTATTTTGTCCAGTTAAATTAGTGCAATTGTGTATTGTTCAACTACAGAGTGGACTCTTGTGAGAATTCAGTAAGTAAAAAAGACATTTTAAGACTTTTTATTATTTTGCTCTTGGAAGTGTAAAGCCTCATTCCCATCTACAGTTTTAATTTTAGGTTTTAGTTTTAATTTTATGTTTTAATTTTAATTGTATGTTTTAATCGCAGAACTGATGTGCTGTTTCTTGCTGAGTTTTAGTATTAGTTGTTATTTCAAACATGGTGCACAATGCGCACGCGTCATTACTGTCAACAGTGCATTGCCGTTAGCATTTTAAACTAGATTTTATTATTTAACAATAAACTTTTAATATTTTTGACCTTATAATACCGATTTTATTTATTTTCCAAATTTGTTTTAGTTATTATAGATTTTAGGTTAAGCCCGGCCGATAAAAATAACCACTGTTGTGTCAAGTTTTAATTTTTAGTTTTAGAAAGTTTGGAGTTTGCATACTCGTAAAACTAAAACATAAAACTAGAATTAAAATTAAAACATGCGCTGGGAATGATTACGCACACTGCCATATGCTATACTATTCTTGCGACTAAAACAGTAAAATTAAAACTAAAACTAAAATTAAAACAGTAGCTGGGAATGATACTTTAAGTGTTAACTTGGAGTTGCGCGCACCTGTCTTACTCAGTCAATTGTTTGCAAAGTATAACTATATTGTACACCTGTTCCATCGCAACCAGTCCCACACTTCGGAACTAGCAATGCCTATTATTGGATGTAAAAATTGTAACGATGACCTGAGTATCGATTCATGTCTCCGGTGTGATCTTTGCAAAGATCCATATCATACTACCTGTTCAGGTCTTACTCGGGCTGAACTAAGTAACTTAAAAACAAAGAAACTAATCTTTTATTGTACAATATGCGACAAAAAGGACAAACATGGTAAAGGTCTTGAGTTACTAATTGAAGACTTAAAACATGAAATAAACTCTCTAAAATCTAAACTGGAAACCTATGAGACCTCTCATACTAAGTTCGACTTTGAAGATATCATAGCGGAAATTAATGAGAGAGAAAAAAGAAAGAATAATTTAATTATTTACCGTATATCTGAACCGACGGACAATCAGAGTAGTTCACGTTTTAATGTCGATAAAATTAATGTAAGGGAGATTATAAAAAAAGTTAATCCCGCCATTGATACTACGGAAATCAAACCTATAAGACTTGGGAAATATGATAATAAAAAGAATCGTCCGATTAAAATAAGGCTTAGCGAATCAAAACAAGTCCATGATATTATTCACAATTTTAAGAAAAGCAATGTTGGTGAAAATTTGGGAAATATTAGAATATCTCTTGATAGAACTCCACGGCAGCTAGAGTATTATAAAAATGTTAAGGCTGACTTAGATAACAGAAAACTCAAAGGAGAGGAAAACATTATTATAAAATACATCCAAGGGAAACCTAAGATAATTTCTTTAAACCATTAAGGCCCAACAGTATGTCGTGTATCAATAGTAACTGTGTCAACATTTTCTATCAAAATGTGCGCGGTCTCAATACAAAATGTGAATTGTTTTATTCATCAACTTCTTCCTGCCTTTTTGACATTATTTGTATAACCGAAACGTGGTTAAGTGACTCTGTTAATAACGCAGAACTATTTCCTAATAATTACAGTGTATTTCGTAGCGACAGACAATTTGAAAAACTTGATCTCAGCAAAGGTGGTGGAGTAATACTAGCAATTAAAAATACCTTTCAAGTTACTCAACTAAACATAAGAACTTTAACCGAGGCTTTTCCGTCAATTGATATTGTTGGCTGTCGTATTAATACAATAAATTCTAAAATACTAATTTTCGTTATATATATTCCACCAAAAATAGCTATTAATGATTTTGAGTCATTTTTGGATGCATTCACTTCAATGAAATACTTATATAACAGTGAAGTTATTATAACTGGAGACTTCAACATTCCTAATCTGGTTTATGAAGATATAAATGACAGAAAGTCAAACATTTTTAACAATTTTTGTGAATTTTTGAATTTAAAACAAATAAACAAAATACCGAATGAATATGGAAAAATATTAGATATTGTTGCATCAACTATCAGCTGCACAGTAGCCAAATCTGAGTTAGAGTGTGTTAAGGAAGATCTACATCATCCTTCCTTGGAAATCACTGCAAATCTTGATATAATAAAACAGTCCAATTTTTTATCTACGGATCAAGAAAAATGTTATAATTTTAAAAAAGCTAATTTTCCTGCACTATATGATGCTCTGTTGAATGCAGATTGGTCCCCTCTTTATGAAAGTGCTACTGTGAATTGTGCGTGTTCTGAACTTTATAAAATACTAACAAACATCTTTGATGCACATGTTCCATATCACAGGCAAAATAAAATGAATAATAATTTCCCGCCGTGGTACACGAAAGAGATCATTTCTAACATAAGAAGAAAGCACAACACTCATGAAAGATTTAAAAGAACTAAGAATAATGAAGACTTCATTGAATTTAAAGCTTTGAGGAAAAAAATTAAACAGCAAGTAGCGGCTGCGTATAAAGTATTCCTACACAAAACAGAATCTTCTATAAAAGAAAACACAAATCTCTTCTGGTCATTCATACAATCAAAAAGATGCAGCTCACGTATTCCTGGAACTATGAACGCTGATGGCATGCAGTTAAATGACCCGAACTCTATAGTAAATGCATTTGCACACTATTTTTCTAGTGTGTATCAAAACTCATCTGACAAAGACATTAGTGTTGAGGATTGCGGATCCGACAACATTTCCCTACCAGCCCTTTCTCCTGAAGAAGTGCTCAACACCATTCGAAAAATGAAGAATAAGATGACTTCAGGTATTGACCAGGTACCAGCGTTCTTCGTCAAAGATTGTGCGTTTCCTTTATCTGAACCACTCTGTTACATTTATAATAAGATTCTTAGTAGCAACCAATTTCCAGATATTTGGAAAATTTCCAAAGTATGTCCGATACTCAAAGCTGGTGATGCAGCCAATATTGTAAATTATAGACCAATTTCTATTCTGTGTAATTTCGCTAAAATATTTGAAATGCTCTTACATTCCTGTATTTCCAAAGGTATACAACACAAACTGTCTGATGCCCAGCATGGTTTCAGAGAAAATAGATCCACTGTCACTAATCTCACAGTCTTCAAGCAATTCTTAAGTGATACTATAGACCGAGGAGTACAAGTAGATGTTGTTTACATGGACATTCAAAAGGCATTTGATAAAATAGACCACGGTGTATTATTACAAAAATTAAATAGTTTTGGTTTGAGCACAGACAAACAGCAAGCAACAGAACGGGCGCCTAATGGTAATAATTGAACTTCGCTTTCTAATTCGCCCATTTACCAAAAGATGGTACAAAGCGCATCGATATGCATAAGAAAACAGTTTTGATAATTTTTCTTTGGGGGCAAAGAGAAAGCAGTGCTCAAAACTATTTTCCGTTACTAAGGGTAGCGAGGACTAACGGAAACTATCGAAAATTAACGAATTCTAATATTACTAAGGGGCGATGAAATAAGACAATAGAGCAAGGAGTAAGTTGTTGATCCTAATAATTTTTGTAGCACGCGCAACAATTATTTCAATTACACAAATTTTATTTATAAGAAAATAGTTTACGTGTGTTACTCCCTAAATTATTTTAGAAAAAAAAATCATTAAATAAATTTTGAAGAAATCATAAAAGTCTGCACATAAATTAGGAAGCAAAATTTAGTTCTTTTCCTTTGTAACTGCAAAAATTAGATATGGAATTTGAAATCGAAACAGATAGATATGTGTTTTTTTGTAAATGTTTGAAAAATGTTTAATCGAATGTATTTATGTGTACATGATTGTGTGTAAAAATCTGTAATCTTACCCTGAAAGAGAAAAACGTACACGTGTGTACCGAAACGTCGGTTTTGAATATATGCTGTATGACAGATTTCGAGTATTTCTTAGCACTTAATATTAATAAATATATAAATTCTAATACTTGCAATAATTTTAATTAATTTATGAATTCAACATAAAGTATTAATCCTTTGGGTATATGTATAATGAAAAGGATACATTAAAATATAATTAACATATACTTTTGGGGATAAAACAAATTGCAATTTGAGATTTTCTTATGCAATTTAGGCAGATAATAAAGAGATGTATATACATTGGTTAATATTAAAAATTAATACATATAGATATATACATAACAAAATTAACTGCAAATATAATTTATATATTTTTGATATGCAAAGCAACATATTTAAAATAAAACTATTGTCATGTACCTATTTAGTTTATTATAACATAAATTTTAAATAAATAAAAATACCAACATTTCATTCAAGTGAAATATTGTTGTAGGTAAGCCACGAAGTATTGCTGCTTCATAGGTACTAGTTGATTTAATTTGAATGCGATACCACTTTCAATTTGACTATTTTTTTGTTCCTATTTTGAATTCCATCGCTCTCCTATTTGCATTTTTTGAACAACTTTGTCTTATAAATTATGCTCAGTAAATATTCTTTATGATTGCGACAATCTGAGAACCAGAATAATGTAATTAAGTTTTAACTAAAACCATGTGGATGGCTTAGAACAGACTTTATTTAGACTTTATCAAAATTTTAGAAAAATTATCTTTGGCACCAGTGTTACAAATTATTATGCTCGCAAATATTTTTTATTTTATTTTTAATCATATATTTATAGCTATGAATTCATAATATACATACATAATAATTATCCTTCAAAAATACCGTCAATTCTGCTAATAAACAAGAAGAATCTCAAACATTTAAAAGTGTAGAAACATCAAAAATGAATTTAAAATTATATTAAAAATCTAAATATAAATAATAGATTTGAGAAATTGATAGAAACAAAAAGATGTTTGTTGTCGACATCAAATTTTTTCCTATAGGTAATAAACGAGTTGGGTTTGGTGACCCAGATGCACGGTAACCTTTTGCACCACCTTTAGAAACGGCCTTACTGGTAGTGTACAACACAAAAATACTTAGGAAATGGTCTAACTCAACTAACTAAAAATGAAGTCATTCAGAGTAAAATCTGAAGAATGTGTTTTAACATCTTTTTAATAAACATTTTTGAAAGGGCGTAGAAAAATATAATTTGTGTGTATTACGAGCATAAAGTATCTTTGTCGCTTGTTTTCGTCTTCTTTATCACTTTCCTCTCTATATACGCAACTAACTATTTTGATTACAACAAAGAAGAAAAGAAGTTATTGATTACAATAAAGAAAATTGGAATACAACAATGAAGTTCTTGATTGCAATAAAGAAAATTATATTACAATAATGAGAATGAGTAATTAAATAATTATAACGAACGTAGAACCAGTGCTGGCTTAAAAACTAAAATATATTCTATACTAGGTGTTGAAATTGGCACCGAAAATGACCGCTTAAAAAGGGTTTTTGGTGGGATACAGACATTTTTTACTCAATTACTTTCTAGATTTAACAAATACCTAATTGTTACTGTACTGCAAAAATAAAAATGTTGCGACTGGCTGAAATATTTATTCACAATCGAAGAAGTTAAGTCGACATTTAAAACCAAGTGCGCCCATTATATTTATTATATTTTATATTAACTAAAAAAATGAAAATTATACCTCACTAATTTCTGTTGGAATAGCGCTCTTCAGAAATGTTTTCGATGTTTGATTTGAAAAACACTGTTCATTTTCATTAAAATGATGTTCGCATTATGTTTCAAAGTGGAGAATGGCAGCATTAATAAATTATTATTTCCGCTGTTTATAAGCCATTGCTTCCTTCTTTCTTCATCTTTTGGCAAACTATAATATTTTAAATTGTCTTCAACAGAAGAGCAATTGAAATAGATACATTTCTTTGGCCGACTCATTTTGCTATATTTTTATTTTTTCTCTGTTTTTACTTAATTTAAGATGATTATTTTCACTATACACTAGCACCTTCAGATTTACAGTACTTAATACTAAACTACAGCTGATATAATATAAAAGGCGTATGTGGAAGGGGTTGAACAATTAACAATTTTCTGCAATGTTATTCGGTGAATTATGAAGGGAGGTTGTGTAATTTACAGTTGTTCCAAGAATCAGTTTTACATATTTGAGCGCGTCTTATTTCGGCACATTTCGTTGACCGTCGGATAAAATCGCCCTTGTTGATTATTTAATTCATTATCATGTACTCTGCAATATATTATTGGGCCACTAAATATAGTTCTGTGGGCTGCACACAGAGGCCGACACTCATAAAACCCACATTTTAGTGGAGTAAATACTACCCGCAAAGCGCCCGTTCTGGAGTAATCCATTATTATCACTATTTAAATCATACCTACACCAAAGAAAACAGTACGTTCAATATAATGGGTGTAAATCAGAGTTGTTTGAGGTGTACTCTGGAGTCCCACAGGGTTCTAATCTGGGGCCATTGTTATTTACATTGTATATAGATGACATATGTAAAGAAGTCAAATGTAGCAACTTATTATTTGCAGACGATTTAAAACTATATTGTCCAATATATAACGATAACGATTGTTCAGCCTTACAAATTGCAATTAATTTTGTAAACAATTGGTGTAAAAATAACAGACTATGTTTAAGTCCATCCAAATGTAAAGTTATGTCATATCACCGTAAGAAAAACCCTATTACATTTGAATACAATATTGATAATACTCGTCTTGAACGCACCAATATTATTAAAGATTTAGGTGTTTATTTTGATCCTAGCTTATCCTTTTCTTTTCATACAAATCATGTTGTAACGTCATGTAACAAATTATTAGGATTTATTATTAGGAATACTAAATGTTTCGATGATACCGATTTACTAAAAATATTGTACTCCACTTTTATATTGTCAAAGTTGGAATATTGTGGTTTGATATGGTATCCTATGTATCAATGTTATATAAATGATTTAGAATCTGTACAAAGGCGTTTCCTGAAATATTTATCGTACAGGAATGATAATCAGTTTCCCCCCATAGGAATTGAACAAAACACTATGTTAGAGCGATTTGGTTACCTCTCATTATTACAGCGTAGGAGAAATATATCCATATTGTTCTTGTACAAATTACTAAATAATACTGTTGATTGTTCTTCAATTTTAAGTCAAATAAATTTTTTTGTTCCACGATTATGTGCTCGAACATATGTTACATTCTTTGTAAGCTTTGCTAGAACAAATTTATTGACTAGATCACCTATTCATATTATGTGTAATAATGCTAATGAATTCATTATCGATGTTGATTTATTTAATATTACATACCCTAGACTAAGAGAACTTCTGTATAATTCACAACGAATTTAATATTCTTAATTATTTGTTTTATGTAAGATGTTATGTAGATACTTTCAAATTTAAAATATGTTTTTCTTTATAACATGTACATGTTGTAATGTTTGTTTCATTATGTTGTCCTGTTAATGGTGTGTAACTGTTGGGCGATAAATAAATTATTATTATTATTATTATTATTATAATCAGTTACGTGATTAAATAATTCATTACTTTTTGTTAAAAATTTCGTGTCTCCGACTCCAAGCGACTTGACACGAATACAGCCGAACATTATTACCGCCAGCCTAATCGAATGTTAGTACGGCCAAATAATAAAATTATTAAAGGTGGCAGCATAATACGTAGCTTTACAACGCGATACGCAAATGCTCATAAGGTTGCCAATCTATATATACTATTTAATCAATGGTATAACTAAATTTTGTATAAAGGTTGATATTTCAGTGGTCTTGGGCGTTTATTTTAATTAACCGGTAATTTCGAACCAGAATTGAGCATGAAGGAAAATGTCCCAGCGCACTAACGCACTAGAACATCACACACACGCGCAGTCACACACGCATGCACACACACTCACTCACAAACACGCGCGCATGCCCGCACACACACAGATACGTACGCACGCACACACACGAACGAACACACAGACACTCACAAACACACAGACACTCACAAACACACACACACACACGCACGCATCGCAAATTTGTTCATTATGTTAGTATTACAAATTATCAAAGCTTCTGCTATTCGTGACTGTTTTGATAAGTTGGCACCTCTAGCTTCACATTATAAATTCAATATTTATTATTTATTTAAATAGATAGCACTTTGTTATTCCATGTATTAATACAGCTGATGCCTAAGAGTAGTATGTTGCACCAGTTATTTTTATTAGTGTCGGAATTATAAGTTTTTAATTTATTGTAACATAGTGTAAGATATCTATTTTCTGTCACTTTTGGTAGTTTATACCAGCAGCGAAGATCTTGTTCTACAAATATTACCTCTACGTTGGATTCTCTTGTTTGTCTTCTTTTTATATGGTTTGATGTTGTTGAGGAACAAGTGTACAGCTTTTTAAAAAGTTTGTTTGGTTTTTTTCTGCTTCTTCCTTGTGCGGAAGTCCCTAGACCTTGCAAGCGTAAAGTACTGTAGGTATTATAGTGATGTGATATATCTTAAATCTAGCTTCCCAATATTCCATTTTTGCAAATGCTATGGTTCTTTTCACATTGACTGAAGTGATATTGTCTATGCTTATTCCATGTTCGCAAGTGGTGTTATGTAGACCACATGACGCGAATATTATTCCTAGATATATGTATTCCTTTACTATTTCGATTTGTTCCCCTTGGCAAGGATAATTTTTTTTTTTTTTTGGTGATACCTCTGTAAAAATACAATGTATTGTCACGTTAAATTGTAAATTGAAATGTAAATCAAAATATAAACTCAGTTAATTTAGCTTTCATTTTATTAACTTGAAAATCATAAACATCAAAATATATTTTTTATATCAAATTCTAAAGTAAACAAAACGCCTTGGCGACCAGCGCCAAGTATATCAAAATAAATATAAATATGAAATAAGCGGCTAGATGCCGGGACACTACACCTCTATGGAATAATAACACTTGATTTTTCTGTATTTATTTTGATATTGTTGTTGCTGGCATATTGTTCTAAGCATTTAGTTTCTTTTGTACATTTATTAGCGAGTATTCTAAAATAACTATAATAATAATAATAATAATAATAATAATAATAATAATAATAATAATAATAATAATAATAATAATAATAATAATAATAATAATAATAATAATAATAATAATAATAATAATAATAATAATAATAATAATAATAATAATAATAATAATAATAATAATAATAATAATAATAATAATAATAATAATAATAATAATAATAATAATAATAATAATAATAATAATAATAATAATAATAATAATAATAATAATAATAATAATAATAATAATAATAATAATAATAATAATAATAATAATAATAATAATAATAATAATAATAATAATAATAATAATAATAATAATAATAATAATAATAATAATAATAATAATAATAATAATAATAATAATAATAATAATAATAATAATAATAATAATAATAATAATAATAATAATAATAATAATAATAATAATAATAATAATAATAATAATAATAATAATAATAATAATAATAATAATAATAATAATAATAATAATAATAATAATAATAATAATAATAATAATAATAATAATAATAATAATAATAATAATAATAATAATAATAATAATAATAATAATAATAATAATAATAATAATAATAATAATAATAATAATAATAATAATAATAATAATAATAATAATAATAATAATAATAATAATAATAATAATAATAATAATAATAATAATAATAATAATAATAATAATAATAATAATAATAATAATAATAATAATAATAATAATAATAATAATAATAATAATAATAATAATAATAATAATAATAATAATAATAATAATAATAATAATAATAATAATAATAATAATAATAATAATAATAATAATAATAATAATAATAATAATAATAATAATAATAATAATAATAATAATAATAATAATAATAATAATAATAATAATAATAATAATAATAATAATAATAATAATAATAATAATAATAATAATAATAATAATAATAATAATAATAATAATAATAATAATAATAATAATAATAATAATAATAATAATAATAATAATAATAATAATAATAATAATAATAATAATAATAATAATAATAATAATAATAATAATAATAATAATAATAATAATAATAATAATAATAATAATAATAATAATAATAATAATAATAATAATAATAATAATAATAATAATAATAATAATAATAATAATAATAATAATAATAATAATAATAATAATAATAATAATAATAATAATAATAATAATAATAATAATAATAATAATAATAATAATAATAATAATAATAATAATAATAATAAGATCAATGCTATGAACAAGATCAATGCTATGAACAAGGGAAAATGGGAAGACACAGACAACTACGAAATGGTACATCAAGAAAATGAGGAAATAGCAGTAATGGAAGAAAACGAAACATATAAATACCTAGGGTTTGAACAAACAAGAGGCCTGGAGAAAAAGGTAATCAAGGAACAACTAATAGAAAGATTTCGAAGCCGCACTAAAACGATAATGCGCACCAAACTACCAGCAAGAAACATGGTAACAGCGATTAATACATACGCTGCACCAGTTATATCGTACAGCTTCGGGATAGTAAAATGGACTCAAACCGAATTAGAGCAACTAAACAGAACAATTAGAACCCTAGCAACTAAGAGCCTGAAACACCACCCAAAAAGCTCACTGGAACGCTTCCATCTGGACAGAAAGAAAGGCGGCAGAGGTTTCACAGATTTCCAGAACACCTACTACAAGGAAATCCATAACATCAGAACCTTCTTCAACACAAAGGCAGAAACTTCAACACTACATGCTGCAATAGTCAAAATAGACAACAATCACACCCCATTAACCCTTGCAACACTCGCATATGATCCACTATCACACATAACAGATGACAATCAGAAAATAATGAAATGGAAACAGAAAGAACTACACGGGAGGTACATCGCACTGACAAACCAGAGACACATCGATGAAAAAGCATCGTACACCTGGCTACAGAAGAGCGGACTGTTCCCTGAAACAGAAGGGTTCATTATGGCAATTCAAGACCAAGTTATCGCCTCAAGAAACTACAAAAAACATATACTCAAGGATGCCACTGTAAAGCACACAAGATGTAGAATGTGTGATGAAAGCAACGAAAATGTAGCACACATTATAGCGGGATGCAAAACATTAGCCCAAACAGATTATCTAAGAAGACACAATAACGTTGCCAAGATCATACATTTAAAACTTCGAAATCGAATTCTACAAGCTGAAAACATCCCATACTACAACTATAAACCTAAAGCGATAATAGACACCCCACAAGCAAAGATCTACTGGGACCGCACAATACAAACGGACAAGACAGTGCAACACAACAGACCAGACATCGTATACCAGAACAAAGAAGAAAAATGTACTTACCTGATTGACATCACTATACCAGCGCCTGCAAATATCAAGGAAAGGTCAAATGAAAAAATAAATAAATATTTACTATTAGCAAATGATATAAAAAATACATGGGAACAGGAAAGAGTGGTAATCATTCCTATAGTAATTGGAGCCACTGGAGAAATCCCTTGGAGACTTCACGAATCTCTCGAGAAGTTGGAACTGGAACCTAACACGTACATACAACTCCAGAAGGCCGTAATATTAGACACCTGCAACATCGTAAGGAAGGTGTTAAACATAAAGTAAAGATGATATAATAAATAATCAATAATAAACAGGATCCGTACTCCAAAAACACAAATAGTAAAATATTCAACATCTAGATGTCTTGCTGTAAGCCGATAACTAGGTTTTTAACCCTCCGTAAAGACGGAGGAGGCTGAGAGGAATAATAATAATAATAATAATAATAATAATAAATATTTATTTGCATATAAAGTACAAAGACTTATTACAAAGAGTTGGTAATAATGTATGTATTTAAGTGATAAAAAGAGAGAGATATGTATATAACATATATGTATTTGAATTCGTAAACACATTGGAACGAAGATTGGATATAAATATAATAGGGTAAGTGTTAACAAACCCTCAAATATAAAAGTAAACAAACATAGTAACAACAGCAAAGTAAACTATTAAGATATTAAATGGTGTAAACAACTTATTAATTTAGAATAAAGCTTCTAAGTTTCAGTGCATTAATAGTAAAGTAAAAGATTTTATTTATTGAATTATGATCCAGATTATTAAAGAAGGTGACATAGTTCGATTGATTGATACCTTTATCTAGTATTAGGGGTAGGAGGTACGCTGACCTGAGAGGGCTGAAATGGTAAACATCTTCATGAACATTTAGATTACACAATGAGCATAATTCATTAGTGTGGATTAAATATTTTATACGATTGTGATAAAAGATGAGGTACGCGTTACTAGAATGTCTGATCTGGGAAATAATTCGAGCTTTCGTTAGCGCGCATCCGTTTAAATATCCTTCGACAGCGTAAGTATCCTTTAGCATTTTGTATTGATTGTTACGTGAGGAATTTGAAATTCTTTCTAAGTCGTTTATTTGAAGTGTGAGCTCAAATTTTTCTGTAATTTTAAGCACATTGCTGTTAGTAAACGTTTGTGTCTCCCAAATATCCCGAAACCTCAGCCCAATCACCAGCTCCTTGAGTTGAGTTGCCCAATTAAATTGTTTTTTGTTGAATTCAAAGCCATCTAAAGCTAATAAACGGTTTAGCAAAAATTTGGGAGTTCTGTTACTGTCCATTGAGGAGAGTTTATCCATCCATTTAAGAGCTCTTTTTAAAATGTCGGTCTGTATGTGTGGTATACCAGTTTCGGCCCGCAGCATATAGCCGGGAGTGTTTCGTGGACACTGCAGGATTTGTTTGATAAATTTATTTTATATTTGTTCCGTTTTATCTAAATATCTAAGGGCCCATATTTCCGATCCATACAGGCTAGATCCCATTATAATGGTGTTGTATAGTTTGTATTTTTCAGGCCATTAACTAGCTTTACCTTTACTCAGCAAAGCGTTTACTTTTACTATAGCAATATTAGCTTTTTGCATTGCTTTGTTAGCTGCTGTAAGAAATTTTCCTGAGCTAGAAAAGTTTATACCTAAATATGTGTAACTATTCACTTCTTCGACTATATCGTCTTTATATTTAAAGTGGGTGTTGGCAGAGTTTTTACGACCATTATGAAAATTTAAAATTTTCGTTTTATTTGTGTTTAAGGTTAATTTGTAAGTACCGCAGTATTTTTCGAGAATATTTAGTTTTGATTGGATATCTTTATGGGAGTTGCCGAGTATTACTATATCATCGGCATATGCCAAAATGAGTAGTTCAAACCTTTCGCACCATGGAGTAAAAAGAAGTTTTCGAAATCATTTAAAAATAGTGTGAAGAGGATTGGACTTAAAACGTCACCCTGTAAGACGCCTTCGGGGAGTTTTATGTATTCTGTGGTCGAATAGTTATTTTTAACACAAATTTCTGCTCGTAAATATAAATTCCTGACTAATCTATTAATTTTGGTGCTAATTCCGTTTTCATATAGTTTAGTCCATAGTAAATTGTGATTTAAGGAATCAAAGTCTCGTTTGAGATCTATGAATATCGCATAAGTTTGATTACGTTTTAGTCTCATTTGTAGATGTACTATGGCTGTTAGAGAAAATACATTATCTATTGTGCCCCTACGCTTTCTGAAGCCAGATTGAAATTCATTAAGGATGTCATTATTTTCTAAAAAAGTTGTTATTCTAAGATTAATGATGGAGGTGAATATTTTAGTAATGGAATTCAATAGGGCTATCGGTCTGTAATTTTGTGGATTATTAGAGTCTCCTTTCTTGTGGAGCATGAAAAGTTGTATTTTGCCCCATTCCGAAGAGACGTCCTCGTAGGATAATATTTTATTAAATAAATTTTGTAGATAGTGAAGCCAGTTTGGGGTTAGGTGTTTGTAAAAGTCATTGTTAATGGCATCGCTGCCTGATGCTTTTCCATATTTCAAATTATTAACACTATTTAAAATTTCGTATAATGTTATTTGCGTACCTAATACCCTGCAAACAGTCGTGAAAATGAGACATAGCTTGTGGCGTGTCTCTAGGTGGGTACAAGTTTTTGAAATAGTTTTCCCACTCCTTTAATTCTAGGTTGTTTACAGTGGAATTTTTTGGTTTGAGATTATTTATTGCATGCCAAAACTGACTGTTATTTTTGACGTTCGAAATCGTTTCGGTAATATTCCGGTCAAAGTTAAGTTTTTTAAATTTAATTATTCGTAAATATTGCTTTTTGCTTTGTGAATATATATACCTGCTTTCAGAGGTATTCTCAGTTCTGTATTTTTGCAAGGTTTTGTGTGCAATACGTTTTAACTGTAAACATTCTAAGTCGAACCAGGGTTTATTTTTTGTAACTTTAAGGTTAGGATTTCTTATGTTTATTTATTTATTTATTTATTTATTTATTTATTTATTTATTTATTTATTTATTTATTTATTTATTTATTTATTTATTTATTTATTTATTTATTTATTTATTTATTTATTTATTTATTTATTTATTTATTTATTTATTTATTTATTTATTTATTTATTTATTTATTTATTTATTTATTTATTTATTTATTTATTTATTTATTTATTTATTTATTTATTTATTTATTTATTTATTTATTTATTTATTTATTTATTTATTTATTTATTTATTTATTTATTTATTTATTTATTTATTTATTTATTTATTTATTTATTTATTTATTTATTTATTTATTTATTTATTTATTTATTTATTTATTTATTTATTTATTTATTTATTTATTTATTTATTTATTTATTTATTTATTTATTTATTTATTTATTTATTTATTTATTTATTTATTTATTTATTTATTTATTTATTTATTTATTTATTTATTTATTTATTTATTTATTTATTTATTTATTTATTTATTTATTTATTTATTATTTATTTATTTATTTATTTATTTATTTATTTTTTGTTTGAGATAAGGCGGATCGACTGCCAGGGTCATTACCGCCAAAATGTAAATTTAATGAAAGAACTGGTTCTTATAACCTGTTAAAAAAGACAGGATCTTATATCCTGTATGTAAGACGTGTTAAAGTACGAGTATTATGGCTGAATCCAAGGACATATTCTTATTATAAGTAACGTAGAAATGTGAAAAGTAGATAAGAGCTACTACTGGATATTTCATAAATTCGCTTAATGCGAATATGAAGAAAGTAAAGTAGGAGAAGGTACTAAAATATTAGACTTATCAGTCCGGTTATATTGAGATATGAGAGGAGTTTCATTATATTTTCATCCTGATTCGACAGGATTGCAGGGATGGTATTCTCCAACTGACACAGTTGCCTTTCGTGAGTATACTTATTACAATAAAGTAATACATGAGCCACAGTCAAACGCGCGTTACACGTGTCGCACATAGGGACAGGTTCCTTCAGCAGCAGATACAGATGTGTCGCCTTAATGTGCCCGATGCGTAACCTGGTTATGGTGCCTTGTTGTTGCCTGGTGAGAGGAATTGGACTTTTCCATGTATCGACGGACTGTTTGACATGCCTGAGCTTATCAGTGGATCGACTCCACTCCGCCTGCCACAAATCACCACAATGCTGAGACAAGAGAGATAGCATATCATCAAGTCGTATCTTATACTGGATGGTCATAGTACGGTTTGCACCTTCTCGCGCGGATTCATCCGCTTGGTGATTACCTAAAATTCCCACGTGTCCTGGTATCCAAAGAAATCTAACTTGTACGTGTAGCGCATGAAGATTGCCTATGAGACCTATTATCGCTTGGATAAGCGGATCTGTGCTCACGGTATTTGCTACACCTAAAACTGAGCTGAGGGAATCTGTACAGATTAAGATGCTAGGATGAGTATGTGTTACACGTAGGCAATGCTGTAGGGCGAAATAAATAGCATATAGCTCAGCACTGTACACAGAACACGTGGGAGAGAGAGAGAAGACGAAGTTCTCACCGTTAGAAATAAAAGCACAGCCTACACCAGTATCCGTCTTTGCACCATCTGTAAAGATAAGCTGCGACTCTATATATTGTTCCAAAAGAGAGTGGAACTCAGCAACATACATTTGTGGTGGAGTAGAATCCCTGTGCATGGCAGTCAGACTTGTATCGTACCTGATTTCAGGTACGCACCAAGTTGGCGAATCTAGCACGCGAAGAGGTAGGACCTCTTCTCGGCCACGAGGTAGGTTATCAAGCTGCTTTGAAAGTTTCAAGGAAACAGGCCAAAGTGAGGTGTTGCTGTTACGAAATAGTTGTGCTGCGTGCTGGTCTATGAATAGAACTTTATTTATTTATTTATTTATTTATTTATTTATTTATTTATTTATTTATTTATTTATTTATTTATTTATTTATTTATTTATTTATTTATTTATTTATTTATTTATTTATTTATTTATTTATTTATTTATTTATTTATTTATTTATTTATTTATTTATTTATTTATTTATTTATTTATTTATTTATTTATTTATTTATTTATTTATTTATTTATTTATTTATTTATTTATTTATTTATTTATTTATTTATTTATTTATTTATTTATTTATTTATTTATTTATTTATTTATTTATTTATTTATTTATTTATTTATTTATTTATTTATTTATTTATTTATTTATTTATTTATTTATTTATTTATTTATTTATTTATTTATTTATTTATTTATTTATTTATTTATTTATTTATTTATTTATTTATTTATTTATTTATTTATTTATTTATTTATTTATTTATTTGCATGTGCAAGATGTGCAGTAAGGTGGAGTAAGACGTTTATTTATTTATTTATTTATTTATTTATTTATACATACACTGTCCAAGAGGAAAAAATCCCAGTTGAGGACAGGAAAAAAATAATAATACATAAAATAGCATAAGTTAACATAAATTAATATTGCTCAAAATAGAAAATATTATATATTAAATATTACGTATTATATTATAAAAAGATTTAGGTTGCAAATGAAAAATGTCAACATCAGAATATTTAGTATTATAAGTTGAGCACATTCTGTATATGGGACATGAATAATCTATGTTTGTACGAGGGGTAGGAAGATAGAAGGTACTGAAGTTCCGTGAGTGAAAGGATGGGATGTGGAAATTAAGGGGACTCATACAAGACGAGTCGTTAAGTTCACCATGAATTAATTTACTGAGATGAAAAACAGAAGTCAATTCACGGCGATGATAAAGACTGGGCATATTAAAGATGTGCAGTAAGGTGGAGTAAGATACTGAATAGTCCGGGTAAATTTTATTTATTTTGAAATACAGGTATTTCAGAAACTTTTTTGAATTCTTTCGAGATGGTCTTGATGACTCTCATAAGTTGGGTTCCATATGAATGAGCAATATTCCAACTTGGAACGAATGAAACTATAATATAGTGTTTCGAATACTTTACTAAAGTTGGACAAGATAGCTATAGGCCTGTAATTCTCAGTATTATTTTTGTTACCGGATTTATGTATAGGTGTTATTTTTGTCATTTTCCATAAGTCGGGAAATGGCCCGGTTTTTAAAGCAAGGTTAAATATATGATGAAGTGCAATTGACATCGGATAGTAACAGTCTTTAATGAGCAGGCTAGGAACTAAATCGGCACCACTTGAAAGAGAAGATTTTAATTTTTTTATAGACAATTCAATATCAGAGTGGGAAATATAAGGAACAGTAACATGATTGGATGAAAGATCAAGATTAATAGCAGGTGTATCAGAAAGAGGTGAAAAAACTGATTTAAAAAAACAAGCAAAAGAGTTTGCAATTTCATTTGGAGTAGTTAAATTTTCGTCATTGTAAGACATGACATTCGGAATGGTTGACATTTTCCTTTTGCTATTGATAAAGTACCAGAATTTATTAGGATCATCTTTAATAGAGGATTCACATTTGTTCACATAGCTAGAATAGGCAGTTTTGATTTCCAATTTAATTTGTGACCTAATATTTTTAAAATTATGTGAATAAATATTATTACTAGGAAAATTCTTATGTAATTTTCTGAATTTCTCCTTTTTCTTAAGCAATGTGATAATATGTTTAGAGAACCAGGGCGGAAAACGGTGTTTTGAAGTCGATTTGCGTGGTACACATTGTTAAAAAAATGAATATATAGTTTTATAAAAATAGTCACAAGCTAGGTTAACATCTGTAAAATTTTGAAGTGAATCCCAATCAAATTGATTTATTAAACTATATAGTTTTTGAAAATTGGCTTTTTTAAAATTATATTGAAAGTTATTAACATCGTAACTCTTGGCAGAGCGATGAGTGTTAGAAATCATAATCACAAACTCAAGAGCGGGATGGTGAGCATATTCTTTTTCAAAAAGACAATCATCAGAATGGGACACCAAACATTCGGTATTAGAAATTATTACATCAAGCAGGTGATTGTTTTCATTATATACATTACTGAATTGGGTGCAGTTATGAAAAGCGAGAAAATTATTAAAAATTGTGACTTTAGGAGCATCTACACCAGCGGCAATAATAGTGAAATTGTTTGAATGTAAAAATGGAAGATGTTCAAAGAAATCGTAAATACTTTTATAGTCACTAACATTAGCTTTCGGAGGAATATAAATAACAAAGACATAAAGTGGTTTATTATAATAGACAATTTTGGCACAAATGATGTCGACATTTGAAGGCAAAATGCTGCAGTAGTCACTAAGGTCGATTTTGAATGACATAAGGTTCTTGTTCACCATTAACATAACACCACCACCACGAGATAAGTTACATGCATCAAAATTGCGATCACAGCGATATACAGTAAACAAGTCATTACATAATTCAGAATCTGTAACAGTATCATTTAACCAAGATTCCGACAATGCTATTAGATCATAATTAGCGGTATGGGTGAATGAGTAAAGACCATCGATTTTATTTTTTAAACTTTGAATATTTTGATAATAGCAATTTAGTGTGGAACCTTGTTTAATGAATGGGGTGGAGGTCTGTAATTGCTAGTTTGTCAAGAATGTTAGCCTTAAACTTTTTGAGAGCATCTATCTAAACTGGGCAGGAAGTACTCCACACATTGTGAGAAGCATCGTGTTTAGTATTAAGAGATCGGTTAACACGAATACAGTTTATACATTTGGATGACGATGATTTACACTCGTTGACTTGATGATTCTCAGCGCAGTTGGGACAGAAAACTTGATTACTGCATTTATTGGCTTTAGTATTTTCACCATTGATGAATTCTCCGCCGTTGATTTGATTGCAAGGATTACATTGTCATTTAATACATTAATGTTGCTTTGCTCATAAATTAGTATCGAATCATTTAAGGATTTGGTGAATGGTTTCACATATAAATCTGTATTTATTGTTACTATGTGAATTTAATTTAACTGGAACGTTGACATGAGAATTATGACTTTGAACATTGAGCGTGATAGAACAAATGTTGTGACCAGAGGATGACAAAGTAGGGTTGGAGTTAAATCCATTTATATGCTCAATGAGATTTAAATTAGCCCATGCAAGATCAATGGTACTGGAGCCGTTATGATTAATAAAAGTACTTACACCTGGGTAATCGCCGATTGTTCGCCCATTCAATACAAACATGCCGCAGGATTCCATGCTGTCGACTAACAGTAATCCCCTTTTGTTAATTTGTAGGTTCGAAGCGAGTGTAGTTTTGTGGATGTTTTGGTTGTTGAAGATGTAAATCTCGGCTTGATTTAGATTCCCTATCTTCGCATTAAAATCGCCAATCACTAATATATTATGCTCACTGTAACAATTAGTTATCTCTTCTAGTGTTTCGGAGAGTACCTGTAAGCAGTATGTGTCTTTTAGAGACGGGCTTAAATAAATTATTCCAATTACATAAATCTTTTCTTTTATGGACAGCTCAAGAAACGTCCACATGTGGGAATTAGAAATTAGTTTAATATTATCAAAAAATTTATCTCTAATTAGAATTAGGAAACCACCACTGGCTCTACCCTTTTGCTTATCTTTTATTGCTTTATTTACGAATATGTTGTTGCTAAAGGGTAGAAAAAGTGTAGGTCAAATAATATTATCATTTGTGGACCAGGTTTCGCATAAGCAAAGTATGTCACCTTGTAATATATGATTATTAGTGTTAGTATCTAAATTAGCCCATTTATATTCCAAAAAATAGTGTTCAGATTTTTACTAGTAGGATTATTAGTTTTACGTTTAGTGGCATTACTTAACTTAATTAACGGAATTTTTGGCGGTTGCTGCTGTATTGTTGCCATCTGCGTGTAGTCCGTTACTTGGTTTTTCGGCTCGAAAAAAATCTTCTAACTTTTGCTGGATTTTCAAGGACTGCTCGCTCATTGGATGCTGTTTTTTTGATTTTGGTTTGACGGGGGATTCTTCCGAGGATTCCCTATTCCTGGATCTTTTCTTCTGCCCTGCTTCATATTTACGACTTTTCATCTCGTCTCGAATTTGTTTGGGAATGTCGTTGCTGATAAATACTTTGGAATCTTTCAGGAGTTTTCTGTTATTCATAATATCGTTTTTAGTTGCTATTGTAGTTAACGACAGTCTCACAGGTCTCATGAAGCTGGGATCTTCAGATTTTTGCCCGATTCTGTGTAGTTCTTCAATGTCATTGTGGGTTATATTGACTTGTATTTTATGTAACAAGTCAATTACTTCTTCTTGTAAATTTTCGTTACTGGATGTTTTTTCTGGAAGGCCTTTAATTATTACGTTTTTCTTTTTAATTTGCTGTTGGAGGTAAACAATTGTTTTATCTTGTTGGCTGATTTTTGAGTTTTGATTATTAACGACTTCACGAAGGTCATCGTATTTATTATTTAATTCCTTCCATAAGTTGTTAAATTCTTGGAGTTCTATTTTAGTTTCCTCGGTATCCTTGCTTATTTTGTCAATCTTATCGAGTTTTGATAGTTTTGTTAAGATTTCTTGTAGGACTTCGTTAGCCATCACCACGTGTAGTATAGGTTATAAAACCACAGATGAATTTTGTCGAAGGTAAACTTACGTGTAAGTATTGTAGTTTATATAATGTTATTTTGCTTGTCTAGAACAAATAACTATAACTAAATAAATATATCATCACAGCATAATATCAATTGCTGAGTGTGCCAATCTGATTTGTTCACAGATTTCTGTAATGAGGACGACATATTTGTCATCTGGTTATAACGGAGACGTAATATCTGTTGTATTATTGACCGCTATACCGTATAGTTCTTATTCTTTTAGGAAATCATCTGCCATTAATAAATAGCGCGAACAGTATTGGACCTAATGAGATTCTTTGCAGCACCCCTTTATTTATTCCAATTTTTTTGATTCTTCTGTACTAGTCGTTAACTGAATGGTGCCCTGAAAGTATATATTTTGCAGGATCCTAATAATTTTTGTTCTGGTTCCACAACTGTATATTTTTTCCCCAAGTTCTTCGTAATTTATTGTATCAAATACCTACGATAGGTCTACGACACTGGCATACACTTTTCTAATGTTCGTTATACTGAGTTGTGCAAGAGTAATTAATGTATGTACATGTGTGATATATTATTGATCTTTGCTTTCTGAAACCTGCTTGATTTCCATGAAAGATTTTTGTGATTCCTGTGCAATATCACATTTTATTAGTTAGTAGGTGGGTATATATTTTAGTAATGGAATTTAGTAGACCAATACCTCTGTAGTTTACTCCTTTCATCAAATGTCATGATAAGTCTTAACCCATGCACATAATGTGGCCACTTTGAAAATTTCTTATCTTTTAACAACCATACTGCATGTTATAACTAATTATATATAATAACTTTCCATATCGAAAACATAAAATGAATAACAATATATTCTAATCAAAGCAATTTTGAACTGATGGGCACCTAGGAAATTGTATCCTTGTTAAGTTTATATTTCGGTACATACGAACAGCGCCATGTGTTAGTAGTTAGAAATAGTGTTGGTTTAAATAAGGAAATAAAGTTTGCCCTCTCATTTGTAAGAATGTACACCTAGTTCACAATAAAGAAAACATTATCAGCTGTGAGCTTAGCTGTCAAATAAAATCGACAGAACTAAATGACATTTAATCAAGTCTTTGATTTAGATTTTTCACATGGTTCATATTCAGATAGGAGTGCCAACTGTTCTACTTTCGGTACTGTGTATCCAATAAATGATATAATATATACGAAATTAATCGACGTAAACCTACATTGTAAAAGAGCTTCCATACTTTTGTCTAAGATAATAAAAATCTTCTGCCTGAGTGCCTGATCGCAAATCTGGGGACTTGGGTTCGATCTCGATTGACACAAATTATTTGGAATTTTAAAAAATTGACCCCCTGTGGTGCACTCTCCACGCCAGTAATGAGTGCCCAAGAGTTGTCGCCTGGTAAGTGGACGCACGGTACAAAAATTTCATCATTACCGATATCCGTGCACAAAGCAGATTGCACCCAGCAATGCGTTATTGTATTATACAGGCTGTATCACAGAAAGGGAAACAGGCGTTTAACATGAGAAATCAGTTTTTCCGTGCGCATTGCTCCCCTAATTATTTCAGACAAAACGTTTCAAATGGTTGTTGTAAAATAAAAATTTCAATATCTGAATCAATAAAAAAAATCATTTTGGCTACTTCATAACTGCAGAAATAAAATTTGAAAATTCACAATTACAATTTAATACTATTAGCCATGGAATTAGAAACAAGAAACGAACAAAAGCGTAACGTTTTATAAGTCAAATTATTAGTATTTATTTTGACAAATTGTGATAATAAATCGATATTAAGGTTAATTATTTTCAAAAATTAATAATTATTCAAATGAAGAAAACAGATAACTAAATGGTATTATTCTGGCCATAGTTTACGGCAAATTCGAGATAATATTAGTGCAAATTAATATTTACTACGTAAAATATTTGTTTGGACAATCATTATTCTAACACTGACGTAAAAAATCTGATGTGGACACCACACGACTTCCTTGTACGATTATTAAACTATACATATTTTTTTAATAAATAAATTACAAAATATTAATTTTAACTTCAAAACAGTAAGATATATAGCGACCATAATCTAACCCGGTTCTTTTTAAAGAGAGTTTTGATTACAACAAAGAAATATTTGATTACAACAATGAGTATGACTAATTTCACAATAAAAATATAATATTTGTTATTGTACGAATCATAAAATTGCAAGTAATTTGACATGAACATTTTTTTTATGTTTTTGTCCTAATCCATAGCTAGCTTTGTTACAAAAACAAAAAAGTATATAATTTTTAAATTTACATATCTCGCTTATACAAAGGGCTAATTTAATAATACTTGATGTGCTAGACGCAGAAATTAATTCTCTAAAACTTTTATTTGAAGCATTTATTTCTAAAATCAAAATAAAATCATTTTATTCAAGAAAAACTGTTAACAACTTTAAGTAATGTACCACTTCCGGTTAGCCTATTTTAACCAAAATCTATTATGTTATTTCGATTGACATAAAAGTCTTGTATACCAAATTTGAAAAGTTTTCGATTATACTTTAAAACAGTTTTTCATTAAAATCTATTATAGGCTTCATGTAAAGTGCCACTTCTGGAAATTGTGTAATAACCAGAAAGGGAGGTGCACAACTAGATGTTATAGGAGTCCTAAATACAAAATTTCAACTTTCTACGGCTTACCGTTTTTGAGTTATGCGAGATACGTACGTACATACGTACGTACAGACGTGACGACGAAATTAGTCAAAATGGATTCAGGGATGATCAAAATGGATATTTCCGCTGAAATCTGAAAACCGAAATTTTTCGCGATTACAATACTTCCTTTACTTACGTACAAGGAAGTAAAAAACGTTACGCTTTTGTTTGTCTCTTGTTTCTAATTCCATGGCTAATACTGTTAAATTGTAATTCCGTGAATTTTCAAATTTTATTTCTGCAATTATGAAGTAGCCAAAATTTTTTTTTACTGATTCGGATGTATATTTTTTGCTTTACAGCATCCATTTGAAACTTTTTGTCTAATATAATTAGGGGAGCAATGAGCACGGAAAAACCGATTTCCCATATTAAACGCCTATGTTTCACTTTCCGTGATATACCTAGTGTCTCAAGCAAGCCTTGTCATGGGCGTTTAACATAGGAAAACATTTTTTTGTAAATAAAAAGTGCCCGGCAAAATATTAAGCAATGCTATTATAGAGGATCGTTTTGAACTTAATGTCAAATTTAAGGGTAAGTAGTATGGCATGTGTAGATTACGAAACAGAAAGAATGTTTTAAAATTTCGCACATTTAAGGGTAGTTTTAATGAAACTAACATTTTTGATACCACTGGCAACGCATTTGCATTATTTGTAGCAATCTTTTTAAACAATATAAATTATTAACAGTTACTGATATTTATATTTTTGAAATATGTAAATATATATTTCTGAACAAATAGTCTTTTACACGTGCTTCAGAGGTTCATACTGTTAATACAAGAAATAAAGATGATTTTTATTTACCTCGTGCAAGATATAAAGTAACGCAAAACGATCCTCATGTGAGAGGATTAAAAATATTTAACCACCTTCCTGTCAGTATAAAAAAAATTGATTCAAATAAAATGTTTCTACAACAATTAAAAAAATTATTACATGAATGCAATTTTTACGACCTAAACGAGTTCTTTAATAAAAGCTTTGCATAAATTACACTGTCGCTGTCTCATTTATGTATGTTATTTATGTTTATTATATTTTGTGACTGCCGATTTTCTATACATACGTATTATGTCTATGAAAATAAAAACTATTATTATTTTATCTATTACACAATTATTTTCGTTAAAAATGCTATTTAATTTAATTATTAAGAATAATATCTTATACAACTAATTTTGAATGTATTTTTGATAACCATATTTTTAATGAAATATTAATTAAAACAGCAGTAAAAAAGGTTTCCTTAAGTCGAATTTTCTTTTTCTGAGTTTTTAAAAAAATCTTTCTGTTTTGTAATCTACACATGTCATACTACACTTACTTTTAAATTTGACATTAAGTTCAAAACCATGCTGTATATAAGTTATTAATACTAATTACTTTATTTATATTGCATAAATTAAAGAAAACTATAAATAACTGTCAATAAATATTTGTTTCAATATTTTATCATGTAATATAAAAAAATATATAATTGCCCATGTGGTTGAATGGTTGGCACGGCTGCCTATGAAATGAAAGAACTTTTAGAGATTGGGGTTAAAAGTAGTAATTGTCAAAAGTAAGAATTTAAACTATATCACATACTTCTTGTTATAAATAGAGTAGAAATATAAAACATACACATATTAATTGTATCTCAATCATGTTTTATTAAGATCAACAGAAAATATTATGCATTTTTTTATATCAATGTTTTGTTTATTGTAATCAAATTTTTCATTGTTAAAACCAATTATTTTTATTTATAAAATATTGTTAACCATATCACTATCTATCTTCTATTTCCAATTACAATTATTTAGAAATAAGATTTTTCTATAAAAAATATTTAAAGTATTTATTTATCTTTTCGTGTCAACAATGTGTTCATTGTTTGCTTTGTTTTTTGTTTATATTAAATATTCGTGTCAAAATGAATTTATTGAACGTTAAGCATCGAGCGAATATTATAAAAAAAAATATATATAATTCGTAATTAGGTAATTCATAGATAAACAATTTGTTGTGTCGAGCACAATACCGTCCGTCAATCTTGTGTATTATGTATAAATTCCATACATAATTTTTTTTATAAAAGATTCTAAATTTCCAGTAAAATTATTTCAAAAACAAACTATGCAAATTTCACTTGACACTGACATGTTCTTCTTCTTCTTTAGTTTTTCTCATTCGTTAGGCGTTGCTATTTTTTATTTTTTCTTCCACTCATTTCTGTTTTGCGTGTCGTTCTCATTCAGTTCCTTTTTTCTCAAGTCTTTCGCAATACAGTCTTTCTTATATTTGATCTTCCTCTGTTTCTTAAACCTTCTATTACTAAGCTATTCATTCTTCTTATTCATTCTTCTTTCAATATATTCTTCATTTCTCCTCATGACATGTTCAAACCAATGTAATCGTCTCTCTTGTATCTTTCTAGAAACTTGTAACACTAGAGTTATTTCCTTACCGTATCTTTCCGTGCCTTCCCCAACATCTACTTCAACATCCTCATCTGTGTCACATTCATTTACTTTTCATTGATACTTACATCCATCAATTTGAATTATCTGAATATATTAGCAGTTTCTATAATTAGCATAGCTGACTGATTTATGAAATTTAATATCTTTATAATTTGTTAACTCAATATCTATTAAATATGAAGTATAAAATGCAATCAAATCGTATAGATAATAATATATTCTTTATGTTATAATAATGTTAAATGTCAATATATCATATTTAGCTGTTAAATCTTCAAATGAGGCTACTTCCGGTTCACCAGTTATAACCAAAATCTAATCACTTGTTCTTCTGGATGTAAACTTGAGGAATACGAAAAAAATAAAAATTTTGGAATCGTCGTATTAAAGTTATGCGATCCGAAACTTTCGTCTCACACACACACACACACACACACACACACACACACACATACACACACAGACACACATACATACAGACATCATCGTAAAAATGGTAAAATCGTATTATATGGACCCTAAAACATACTTTTTCACTAAAAACTCATCATTGAAGAAAATACCTTCTTTGCCTAAAGCTAACGGAAGGTAAAAATAATAAAAAAGTTTTGCTGAATATTTGAACTCCAATTTTCAAACATTTTGGCCGTTCCACAGGCAGCCATGCTAACCATTCAGCCACAATGATAATTATAGGCAAATTATATAATAAAATATTGAATTAAATATTTAATGACAGATATTTATATTTTTTTTTAATATATGCAATGATAATAATGTAAATAGTATTAAATAATGTACAGGAGATACTGTAAGATTACCATGTTTAATAGCATGGCATAATTTTTTGCCGGACACTTTTTATTATCCTATATTAAACACCTATGTCAAGGTTTGCTTAGGACACCGGTATATATATATATATATATATATATATATATATATATATATATATATATATATATATATATATATTACACCGCAATAAATACATTTAGGCCGAGGCCTAGTATAGGTCAGGTCACATGAAAAAGTGGCCTGACCTAAGCCAGGCCGCTCCATATTTTAGGTGTTTACACCAGGCGGCCCAAATACATTTAGGTCGAATTTGGGGTATAGGTCGAATATAGGTCTACGGTGTAAACTAGGCCAATGATATGAAAGTGGTTAGAAAACCACATGCGTAAAGCACGAGAAATAACCACGCTAGCGTAGCGTAAATATACAAAAAAAAGGCACTATAAAAACACTAGCGTACAAATAAATATCTAAATTAGTTCAATATAACAAAAACTATGAGAATTATTGCGCGAAGGTGCAAATAAAAATGCAAAACACGTGTGATCATTTAAACAGATCGACAGCGACTTTTTGTGTTGGAAAAGACTGCGAGTATGAAAGCGAGAGAATATGACGTTATTGCGCTTGGTTAGGTGCGCAAAGTACAGACTCTCGAAACTATCGCCAGATGCCGCAAGTGGTCCGAACATATATATATATATATATATATATATATATATATATATATATATATATATATATATATATATATATATATATATATATATATATATATATATATATATATATATATATTTGAAAAGATCAAGATAAACAAATGCAAACAAATGATACAGGTGACAGATAGTTTTGTTACTTACGTTATTATAATAAAAATTAGTACTCTTAAGTGCAAAAATACCAAAAATACCTAAGGTTGCATAAATTTGTAAATAATTTCCATCATATTGTTTTTCTTTTTATGTTAGTACTATTATTTTTTGATATTTCTTCGTTATGTAGTTCATTTGTTATTATGAATTTCTTAGTAAAACAAGTTATTTTAGATATAAGAAAATAATATACTATCGTAACCTAGGCAATAGTCGTATTAATAGTTGTTTATTGCATAGCCTACTTCAATATTGTAGAATTATTTCTGATTTTTAATATCATTTTTTCGAAATAATTGTTATACAACCCTATATCATATTTATATCGTTGAAATCAGAAAAAAATTCTCTATCTAATGGACAAAAAAATTATATAGGTTGCCATTTAAAAAATTATAATTTTATTCTACCGTTTGAGAACCACTGGTTGAATTTTTTATTTATTATTCCTCATAAATTAAGCCCTTTTTCCTGGTAATTTTTTGTATATAACATTTTTCTCTAAAGTCATTAGTTCGCCCAAAAAAGCGCTGGTTGTTTTAAAGGAAACACCCTGTATATATATATATATATATATATATATATATATATATATATATATATATATATATACCGGTGTCCTAAGCAAACCTTGACATAGGTGTTTAATATAGGATAATAAAAAGTGTCCGGCAAAAAATTATGCCATGCTATTAAACATGGTAATCTTACAGTATCTCCTGTACATTATTTAATACTATTTACATTATTATCATTGCATATATTAAAAAAAAATATAAATATCTGTCATTAAATATTTAATTCAATATTTTATTATATAATTTGCCTATAATTATCATTGTGGCTGAATGGTTAGCATGGCTGCCTGTGGAACGGCCAAAATGTTTGAAAATTGGAGTTCAAATATTCAGCAAAACTTTTTTATTATTTTTACCTTCCGTTAGCTTTAGGCAAAGAAGGTATTTTCTTCAATGATGAGTTTTTAGTGAAAAAGTATGTTTTAGGGTCCATATAATACGATTTTACCATTTTTACGATGATGTCTGTATGTATGTGTGTCTGTGTGTGTATGTGTGTGTGTGTGTGTGTGTGTGTGTGTGTGTGTGTGTGTGTGTGTGTGTGTGAGACGAAAGTTTCGGATCGCATAACTTTAATACGACGATTCCAAAATTTTTATTTTTTTCGTATTCCTCAAGTTTACATCTAGAAGAACAAGTGATTAGATTTTGGTTATAACTGGTGAACCGGAAGTAGCCTCATTTGAAGATTTAACAGCTAAATATGATATATTGACATTTAACATTATTATAACATAAAGAATATATTATTATCTATACGATTTGATTGCATTTTATACTTCATATTTAATAGATATTGAGTTAACAAATTATAAAGATATTAAATTTCATAAATCAGTCAGCTATGCTAATTATAGAAACTGCTAATATATTCAGATAATTCAAATTGATGGATGTAAGTATCAATGAAAAGTAAATGAATGTGACACAGATGAGGATGTTGAAGTAGATGTTGGGGAAGGCACGGAAAGATACGGTAAGGAAATAACTCTAGTGTTACAAGTTTCTAGAAAGATACAAGAGAGA